>ML809723.1:91881-162054 GCA_009831015.1 Picea engelmannii | reverse complement strand
TCAGTGGAGAATTCAGATCTACGGAGTTTGAGAGTGGATTTGGGAATTTGGACATCTGGGTTTTCCTTGCAGTTGCTCGATCTATCATTTGGCATATTTCTCGGGATGATTGGACACTTTTGGTAGCAGGGCAGAATTATTCATGGCTTCAGCATTCTAGTAGGACGTGGCACTTTCCAGTTTGGAGGTTGAGCATTAGTACGGCTCAGATCTGCTTGATTTAGTCTTCATTGTATATCCAGCCTTTGGAGGCTCATTTTGTATTGTCGGGAGCATTTTGTAGCAGCTCATATCTATTGCTTGTATGGCCATCTAAGGTTTATGCCAGATCGTCCATCTATTGTATTGATCTTACATTGCTCATAATAAAAAGGTCAGATCTTTGCTTGTGCTTCTACATCTTGAATATATTGTGATCTCCATGTGTTGATGAATCTTGTATGAACTTAAAAACTCAATAAATTAGTAGTAGTTAGTGATTCCAAGAAAGAATTTGGCTTGGGATCATTACAGATATTGCATCTCTAAGGAAGCAATTGAAATTGCCACCCACAGAGGATGCACAAGCCAAAGAGATCGCTGAGGTAGAAGATGACAAAGAAGAATTTCTAAAACTGATTATGCAATAGAATGCCCAGATAAAGGAAATGGAAGAAGAATTAGAAATGATGTTGAAGGAGAAATAACAATCCACACCCATGGAATTCATTCCACTGAGTGTTATTCCTCATGCAGGAGTCAGCGCAACAATGGTATCAACAACCACTGTAGCCGAAATCCCATCAACAACCCCCCTAACAGCTCTGGAAAAAACTGTAGAATTAACAAAATCAATGGAAGAAATGACTCTGCAAGGAACAGAGATCAACAAACTGAAAAAGGAGGTTGAAAACCTCCAGGAGCTTAAATCTTCCTACCAGACAAGCTACAATATTGAGAGGCAAGCATCAGAAAATCTCAAATAGGAAATACAACAGCTGCAGAAACAAACTGTGGGAGGAAAAACATTAGCAGAGGCTAAGGAGAACATTTGGACAGATATCTCCAAATCTATTAACGAAATATGGCCCATGGTGCAAATCATGTTTGAGAAACATGAACTGGTGTTGAGAAGTAGGCAAGCCATCGACAAAATAAGAGGAGAGCTGGGTGAAATTCCCACAGAAGCTAATGAAATCATTAAGTTTCTAAATTCAAAGACTAAGGAAGAGCTAGAAGACCTAAAAGTTGAAGACAGAAAGGAAACTATCCTCGAAGTCAAAAGAGTTTTGACCAAAAGAGGATTGATGTTATAGCTGAAGGAGAAAGCCGAGAACATAGAGGTTGGAGTTCAAAGGTTTTTTAGCAAGATCGAAGTTTTGCAGAAGAAAGGACTTCCTGGTTTACTGGTCCTAAATGACATGTTGATGACCCTCCCTGACTACAAGTAGAAGATCGCCACGGTGGCCAAGGACAGTTACAAGTTTTCCTATATAGAGGGTAGCATCACAGGCAAGGCGTTCCTAGAGACTTTGCATCCGGACCTTAGTATTCAGCACGAGATCAAATATATTTTCATCATCAAACCTACTTTTTCTAAATATACAGAAGTGGATGAAATCCACCAAAGACTACTCAAAGTCACCATTCACAGTCAGCAAAGATGGGAGGAGTTGTGCACTTTGATCGAATGAGGGATGAGGTGTACAGTCCAACTCATCATGCAGAGCAGTAAATGTCACGTGAATGACTCACCAACGGCCTTCCCCAAAATCAACATGACGGATACAACAGATCATCATCAGTTCCTACATTTTTGCATCTTGTTATCTAGTTAGTTATATTTAGAATCTGCCACGTCCTGATCAGTTAATGACAGGGTCGTTTGTAATTTTTGTGATAAATACTTCAAACTTTGAAGTAGTGAGGGTTTATTTTTACGCCCCAGCAAGCTGTAAGCACTGTAATTTTATCAAGAGATCTTCCAGTAATATAAAGAGATGTTTCAAAGGATTCTTGCATGTCATCTATTGGTGAAGTTTTCTATTCTCGGTTGAATGTGTATCTCTCTTAGTTATCATCTTGTTTTCTAACCTGATCATTTAAAAGGAGTTAAAGTTGCAGAATTTACCTTTGTGTAATCTGTTCCTAGCTTTTAAAGGTCTAAGTGTTTTTCTTCTTACATTGTATTCAAGAAATTCTTAAATGCTTCTTGGTTATAATTAAATAGTCTCACCTTTTTCTGTTGTCCATCATTTTATTTCTAAAGAATCCAATAGTTGCATTATCCTGCCCTATGAAAAGAATCTTTACATTTGTTCTCTGATCTCTACCTTTATAAAACAGACCCCATAGCCCAATGAATGCGTAAAACCTTTCAGCCATTTTATAAAAAACAAACAACTCGATTCTACATATTTTAACTAGCCTAATATCTGACGTTAAAAAAAGGTTGTATCTTATAGAGAGATCCCTCTCTGAAACTAGTAAGGCTAGATCCCAGTTTCGAAGTGGTTGGATAAGGTTACCTCTGGTAAGTTTCTTCTGCTTTCCAACAACCTATGGGAATTTACAGAGTGATAACATACCTTTCAATAAAGTCTTGCATGGGAGCCTTGGACTCCCCCATTATATGTTGCTTAGAACAACATCCTCGAGTCTGATTTAAGCTCTTTTCCGACTCGTCTAAAAAACTGAAAAGATTGTTGAGTGATTTGTTCCTTTCACACTCATTACATTGGACTTGAAAGGTTATGAGTCTGAKTTCATCTCTTTTCCGACTCCTTCAAAAAATGAAAAGATTGTYGAGTGATATGTCYCGTTCACACTCATTAAATTGGACTTGAAAGGTTGTGAGTCTTAGTTAAGCTCTTTTCTGAATCATTATAAAAAATTGAAAAGATCATCGAGTGAACTTGTMTTTTTCACACTCGTAAATTGGTTTTGAAAATATGTCTATTTGGCACAAGTTTATCCCTTTTTCACACCAAGTAGACTAAAATACATAAAAAGGACATTTTTTGGCGTTAAGTTGTGATTGCATCTCATGCCCTTGCTTGCAGTATTGAGCCTATAGTCGGTTCTCGCTTTGCATTATAAATTGTTTTTCCTCGGTCGTTTTGTATCCTCAACCCAGTAGAGCCTTGTTTATATCCTTCGTAATTTGACACCCTATACCTAGGAGGGAACATTCCCCCGAGTGTCCATCTCCCGCATGCATTTCCCTACATTGAGCATAGGTATGTTCCACTGTTGGAACTAGTTTTTCTTACTTGCGACAATTGTTTCCTCCTTTGTATCATAGCATTCATTTGTCTATGAAAAACAAAAAAAGACAGGCGGGAAGGGAGTATTATCTTATGTTGGAAGTAGTCGTGTCGCCTTTGAACAGAGCACAAATTTATTTGAGTCCATTCATCATCATAATGTTGAGATTAGCATGGCCTTAGGAAGTTGAGCTCGTTACATAGTCTTCTCTATCGATTGGTTACTCTTCCAGTCCCTATAGAGAATTTCATTGATGCCTCCTGCATCTCATGGTTTCATCATTGGTTCTATGTTTTCGGAGTCCTCCATATGTCTCATGCTCTTGTTCAAAGGAAGTCTATCAACTTGTGACGGCCACTCTTCAGAACTCTTGACTTTGCATGTCGGCCATACCCTCAATTTGTCTCAGAATCACATGATATTGTAGTCCTATCATGCACCTCATCCCTACTTTCATCGTTGGTAGGTAACCTTGAACCCAACAATCGACATTTCATCATTGGTCGTTGACTGGGTGGTTTCCCTTGTGTTCGATGGTAAGACATCTATTCACACATTGGGATTCTTGCAGTGTCTTGGATGCCATTAGCCTTATTGGTGGTTTCCTCGCCTTTGTCGGCAGTTTTCATCATTGGATGTTATTCAGAGGGTATTTTTCATGTACTTCTTTCACTTGGCACACGGAAAAGATGTACAGGGTCGTTGGTTCATGAACATGTTCTTCATCCGATTTCCACTAAATCATGAAGCTCTTGCTTTGTACCTCGTGCTGACTGATGAGAGATGCACTAATTCTCTCCTTTCAGCGGGTCTCTTTCCATCGACTTCGGCCCATTTATTCTAGAAACGAGACCTAGAGTCTTATGAGTACCTTGAGGCTTGCAATCATTAGTGGCAGGCTTTCTCGCCATCGACAGTTGGGAATACATCAATGTATCCTGATCGATGGATTCTTCAGGTGTTTTACACCGACTCCTTTATTCACACTTGTAAGAATGTACTCGATGCCTTGATACCTACTTTCATTATCAGTAGGTTTTCTCTCGTTTTTTAATGGTATACATCAATGACCGGTAATCAAACAATGTCTCATTGTGTTCGACCTCGACACCTTTATTCACATGATGTAGACTTTCACCTTTCACGGAATATGTAGAAGACTTGAAGACATCACTATGTGGCCGCAAATTTTCTGAGTTGTTGCTTCATTTTCATTGGACAAGTACCTATATGACTTCAGTGATCATGGGAGATCATATTGTACTCCATGGTATACAGATATCTTCATATTGGTTTTGTGACTGGTTCTACTGGGCCTTTTTCGTGACTATGACAGTTATTGGCATGTAACCTCATTTGTATTTTCCTATTCATGGCCATGGACACTTGTTTGGTTTATTTTCACATGGATCTGCAGTGTATTTTTGGCATCCATGTATGCAAAGTCAGTGCAGAATGTAATGAGAAATGAGTTCATCCAGTTGGTCCTCTACCACTCCACTTCTGGGTTCTTTATAATGTATTTTGGCCATCACAGATACTCCTATGACCTCACACATTAGAGGCATATGTTATATCAATATTTTCCTCACCTTATGCAATCTTGCACAGAGGACCTTATTCCATTTCCTTATGCATACTTATCTTCCCTATTAAAAGAATTCTGAGACAAAAATACAAATTTTTCCACTTGTACGCATTTTGCATACTATACAGAAAGCGTTACACATGATACTCCACTACAGCCCGCGTACATTGGGATTTGTTCCAGAAAATGAAATTAAATGTCGGGTTTCCATGTCACGACAGGAGATCTCTAATCCTTGGCCTTCCATATACTAGAAACATTCTGACTCGTCCCTTCAGTTCCATTCTGAAGGCTATAAAGAAGTCAATTCTAAGCTATGGAAAAGGAGAGAGAATTAAACTTTGAGAGCAAAGTTACTCTAGAGGAATTATTTACTTCACATTGAGTCTGCATCCCTTTGTCCTTTAATTATGAACACAGTGTTCATCCCCCAAGCTCTTCCCTTATTGTTGGAGAACCTCATTGTCTCCTTTCTATGAGCTTGCCTTTGGTGGAGGATTGAGGTGATGGAGGCCCAGCTGGAAGAAACTTGGTTTCTCAGTTCCGAACCATGCCGACACGGAAGTCTGTAATATCTTCACTTCTGCTAATCATTTATTAAAATAAATACTCATTTCCCATCCAATTAATATCTTGCAAATATATGAATTATTATCCATGGGCGTATTTTTTATGTATATTGATGGATTGTGCTAACCTTTTATATTGCCAACATATGCTTGTTTTGTTTTTTTGTTGAGAACTTGTTGCAGGTATATAGCTTTGGGTCAAAGTGCTCAACGGTGGACATCATCAAACATCTGGACGAGGTAGGCCTCTTTCTTATCTCACTTGCACATTGGTTTATATAGCATGTTTCTGGGATAGAGTTGATTTCTACAGTCATTTCCGTCTGTTGTGGTTCATCCTAGCCATAGAGAGATTTTCCTCGTAACATCCCACCAAATCAGAGAAGTGAGTAAGATCCAAACCGATCAAAGGCCACCTCATCTTCTAGAAGATTCCCTTCTAGAACATTCGTGAATTTTGACTTTTCCCATGATTTAAACATCGTTGCAGAGTGCGACGATTAGGCATCGTCTCACCCCATGCATATAGTAGGGTGCAACGACCCTCCTTGATATAGTTTTTGAAAGGGGAAACCAAATCACTTTTCTCATGGAGAAAGTCTTCTTTTAATATTTTCAGGGAACATTAACACATGTTGTTAGGTGATCACTAATACGACCAAAATAATGTGTAACAGAATGCCCCCCAAAGTATGAAGTTGGAACTCATGACAGTTGAAATACTTTATCAAATTTGTGTGTCAAAAACAAGGAGTGCATCGATCGGGAACTTGCAAACAAACAAGCATCTGCATAATATCATACCATTTCTAAGGTAGGAATTCCCATGCTAAGACTAAAAATGACTCTAATCATAAGTGTCAAGTGATTCATAGCCATTAAACATACATTGTGGATCCATGTCATCATTGAGGAATATACTGTGGATCTATGCTCTAAAAGAATTCAAATTCGGACATAGCCATGAGACATACACAGTGGATCTATGTGTCAGTACTAATTCATGAATACTCTGTCGCAACCTGGATCAAAATGACAATATCCAGGGTCTTCATTTCCATCATCTCCAAGTACAAATGTATCCATGTTATTACAGGTGTTGAAGTCAAACATGGTAGAAACCACTTGATTATCGGTCATTAATGAAAACCGTTAACAAGTGCAAGGCAAATCACCATTGATGTCAATGACTCCCAAGGTACCCTAGTAAAATCCAACGAATGTGAATAAATGATTTGAAGTCAAACACTCAATGGAATCTTCCAATCAGGGGTCAATGATGTGAACCCATTGTTGAAAGCGAAGAAACATGTCCTTGAGGCATGCAGGCTCTAAGTTACTAAATGATTTCTAAGTCTTGTTCCCATCTAATGTGTTGAAGTTGACAGGAAAAGACTCATCACAGAAGGGCCTTGATGTATCCCCCATAAATGACACAAAATATGTAACATATTTAAAGTAGATCAGAGTATGAAGTGATTTGGAAATGACACTGGGAAGGTCGACATGGTAGAAAATTTATAACTGCAGATGGCCAACTTGATAGAAGGATTGTTTAGGTTGGACTTTTCTTGAACATATGAACGACACGACAATTGTCTTGGTAGAATTGACTCAAGGAGGACCCAACATATGAACTTGTGAATGGTCAAACAAGAGACAAATGGATTTCCCAACCTAGATACAATAATGAAAGGGGGGTGTCATGTTCAAGAGCGACTATTACTGCCACTAACACAAATACAAAGACACATTTATTTCCCAATTTTCCCCCACCATTTATGGTGATTACCTCTTTATTTTTACACAAGGTTGAGGAGGACAACATATGCTTGTAGATGTAAGATTATGCTTCGAATGAGTCCCTCAGAGTATGTTTAATGAACCCTAAGAAGGAGTGGTTCAATCCCATATGGGTCTTTCTATGTTTGTTTAATGAGTCCAAGGAAAGAAAACTCTAGGGTTTTTCAATTTTAGAGAGTCTTAAAAACGCTTAAAGAGAACTCCATCAGGTCCTTCTTTGTAAATTAATTTGACAAGACCGAAAAAGTGATAACCTACCGCTCATCAGATGTTTTCTTCAAATACTTTTACAAGCGTGAAAAGAACAAGGTTGCTTGGCCATCTTTTCATGTTTAGGGAGCTTGAAAAGAGCTTAAAGGATACTCCATAGGTTTTGTTTTTCATGTTTCCAATACTAGTTCGAAAAAATGACAATAGACTACTCGATTACATTCTCATGGTTTCACGAGCATGAGAAATAACTAAGACTATGCTCGAAGTTTTTCCTAAGAAACCCTAAAAGGATATGTACATGCGAAAAATATACAAAAACAAACCAAAAAAGGGGGTGGATTTTTATTCCAATGTCTCATCTTTAGACTTTTTAATCTGCAAAATTCAACACTTTCAGGGTTGTTAAGACTCTACGGCATGGGTAAAATATAAAAATAACATAATTTTGCAAATGAAAAGTGATCAAAGTCAATAAAATAGGCTAAAAACAACATTTTACCATTTCATTTGTAAGTTTACCCAAATAGTACTCCAAAGCCCTTTTTCACCTCGATTTTCAACTATCGATTGCAAAGTGTGCGGTGGATCGTTTCATGAATCATCTCCGTCAAACAGGTAATATCCTTTTCCTTCATCTTTTCATGGTTCCAAAATTGATTCTTATTGGTTAAATTTATGTTTTGGGCCAATTTTTTGGGGCTACCTGCGCATTGAGGTTGTCACAGGTGCCCTATATTGTGAATTGTGATGATCTAGGATCGTCATAGGTGACCCTAAAGGTAGGGTGTGACAACGTCGCACTGCGCGAATGCGCATCCCTGCGACAACTGGGACCAAAAAAATAAAAAAGATAAACATAACTAGGAAAAACCCCAAGAAATAATTTTATGTTTCTAATCTCATCTTATTGTTCCTTGGTAGGATTTCCTTGGTCAATATGTTGGAGTGGCATGAGAAAGAGAATGAAGAAGAATATTACTTCACCGGGAATGACCTGGGAACAGTTATGGCTCTCAGGCAGTGTGGGTTACTAAAATTCTTTAGGATTTAGGGCATGAGAGCCCAATTGAGACTACTAGAGTACTTGGTTCACATGTGGGATGTGAACGAGCAGAAATTTCATGTGGATGTCCACACACTCACAATAGATATAGAGGATATCTATTTCCTGATAGGGCTATCTCGTCGTGGTTCACGGGTGTCACTTACAGGAAGAAGGGGTGGAGATGAGCCTATGGATTACTACGTCTACCATCATTGTGTGTTAGGTACTGAGAAACATAGCGGCAAGGTAGCTATCAGGGATGTCTGAGATTTTCCTTTGCAGACTATCCTTTACACTATTACTCGCATGACAGGGAGTGCATCTCCCAATATGTCTTTGCAGAGCCATTTTCAGTATGTCATAGAATGCATGGAGCCCAGGGTCTTCAACTGGTGTGAGGGGGTCCTAAAAAACATGAAGAAACAACTTATCAAGTGTCGAAATGGTCGGTTAAAGAAATTTGGATATGGGTCCATTTTGGTATCCTTCTTTCTGGAGAGGGTTCCTATCCTACATCTGCAAGTGGAGTGGGGTATACCTACTCCACAGGATCCACGAATGAAGAGGTGGGTATATCTCATGGCTCGACATGGAGGTGTTCCCATCATCAAGTATGACGATGTATTCTTCCTATGGATGAGGAACTAGTTACTCATGGTGGAATATTATGCATATGTTGGGGTAGATTTCTGTGGAGATCCAGATATGGCTCTTCTTGACGGGTCCTAGTGGGCGAACATAGGTAAGAAGGAAATTTTTTGTTTATATAATTTTTTTGTTATTTTAATGATATAACATGTTTTTTTTGTTATTTATCCGATGACTAATCTAGTGCTATCATCAATGCATATGTGGGGCCTTATCGACCATCAGGATCATCTCCCATCCAGAGGTGCAGAGAGAGGGGTGTTGTAGCAGGAGTGGATGCTACAGATCTCGAGGCTATAGAAAAAAACATGGAGGGACTAATCATGCATGTCCCTGATGCCATTGTGGATGAGCTCCCTAAGCACTACCAACGTCGCAAAGTGGGTGTATCTGCATCTATTAGTCAACTGCTATGTAGGGTAGCATGCGAAGTCACTCGTTACAACGAGAAACATCCTTGATTCTTTTTGTACATGAAGCCGTGAGCTTCACATTTTTTATATTTTGGTCTTCAAACAAAACATTTTTTTTAAACTTTTATCGTTATAAATATAAACTTCCTTCTGGCTTACTAGTTTTTTGTAAAAAGTGTGATTGGATTTATAAATGTCTCAAATGTATGTCTAACACGTAATTATCCAATGCATCTATTAATGTATTTATACATCTAGGAATGTGTTGATATTCAATGTAATCAAAATGTCATTCCAAGAGGCGAATTCATAAATATACCCGTAACAAAGTAGGACTTTGGATGGAATAAATGTTACTCAATTGTAGTACTACTAACTGTGAATCAAGTTGTACAATAATATGGAGGATTCCAAGTGAAACGGCGTTAGTTAACAACTCGATGACTGCACTGTATTTTGCGATATTGTTAGTTGCATGACCAAGGAAAACACCATGTAGACTGATCAATTCATCCGTAGGTGCATAGATTTCCAAAGCAACAGACACTAAATTTTGAGTACTACGGCTAGCGCCATCAGTGAAACCGACATAGGGTAGCGAAGACACCAATATCTGGAAACCAAGCACAATGCAAGGTAAGCAGCTGAAAGGTGGAACCAAAAAGGAAAAAGCACACAAGAGTATGATACACTAAAAATACACAGCACTCATGCAAAAAGGATTTTAAGCATAATACTTCTTTAAGTAAAGCCCATTTTTGGGTTCACTCAAAGGAATTCCATCATAATCTACCAGCTCATAAGACCCTTTCTCCAACACTCATTTCACAATATAAGGACCCTGCCACATGGGCTCGAATTTATCGACCCCTAGTAAGTCATGATCTTGTTCGTAAAGGAGAACTAGATCACGTTCAGAAAATACACGACATATTGGGATTTGACGTGCTTTTTCTGAGTTTCAATGACTAAGGTAGCATCATGACGGATTTCGTCTAATTGCATCAAATACAAAAGACGTTCCTCTTTGGCTGAGGTGTTAGGGAGAATTTTGACTGCTAGTTTCAAAGATGGGATTTCACATTCAATCGGAAAAATTGCTTCAATACCACATACTAACTAGAAAGGTGTGAATCCCATGGAAAACTTAACAGATGTCCGATAGGCCCACAATGCTAAGAACAACATCATGTGCCAATTTGACTTGTGAATTCCTACCATCCGTCGAAGCATAGTGGTGAGAACTTTGTTAATTGCTTCAACCTGGCCATTGGCCTGTGGATAATAGGGGGTTGAGTTTTCATGTCGAAGACCCAACTTCTCAGTAAGTTCAGACATCATGAAATTGAAAAAATGACTACCGTGATCATTAATGATGGATTGAGGGACACCAAATCTAGTAATGATATGATTGAATATGAATAACATTGAAGTTTTCCCGGTATTATCAAATGTAGGCATTGCCTCAGCCCACTTAGTGAAATAATCCACAACTACAATAATGTATCCATGCCCTCCGACCAAGTGAGGGTTATATGTCATGAAGTCAATACCCCATTTAGTGAATGGACCGACGGAAAATATAGGGTGAAGAGGAGCAGGGTGAGATCGGATCTTATAGTTGTAGGTTTGACAAGTGTGGCATTTCTAGACGGTAGTAATGCAATCCTTAAATGATGAAGGCCAGAAATAACCAGCTCATAAGATATTTTGGGCAGTGGCATACCGAGACATATGACTGCCACATGCTCCATAGTGACAGTCATTCAAAACTTTCTCAGCTTCATCGTAGGTGAGACATCGTCGAAATATGGAATCAATACTACGGCGGTAAAGGGTATCACCAAGGATAATGTATTGACGGGCTTGATATTGAATACAATGATGATCTGTACTAGAAATATCAGGCTGAAAAGTTTGGGTATGGAGATAGATGATAATATCTCTGTACCATATGTTGTCAAAACTTATCAGAAAGAGGGATTCGTCAAGTAAGGAATCCTCTGCCACAGTTTTTGTCTCAGTAGAGGGAAGGTCACATATCAATTCGGAAAAAACCAAAGACTTCTTTGACTTGGCATGTTCAAACTCCAAATTAAGCTCCTAGAGAATAATTATCCATTTAGAGTTCTTTCCCCCCAGCAATTGTCGAGTAAAGATATGTTGCATGGGGTTGAAATCGGAAATGATTGTGGTTCTGTGTAATATGATGTAGTGACAAAAATGTTGAACAACTTGAACAACGATCAAGGCCAGTTTCTCCACATGTAAATATTTGGTTTTAGTAGTCATGAGACTCCGACTCAAATAGTATATAACATGTTCATCATGTGAATCATCCCCTTGGACTAAAACCATAGAAATGGTAGAGTCTGAAGAAGCTAAGTACAGGAAATAATCTTGACTATAATCAGGTGTAAACAATGGTGGTGTACGGGTTAAGGAAAGTTTCAAAGCTTCAAAGGATTTGTTTGTAGTGTCATCCCATACAAAATCGCAACATTTCTTGAGAAGCTGAGTAAATCCTTTTGTTAATTCAATGTAGTTTGGAATGAATCGATGTAAAAAAATTCCCTTCCCTTGCAAACTTTGGAGTTGGCATAGTGTGGAAGGAGGAGGCAGATTAAGAATAGCCTCAACCTTCAAGGGGTCTACCCTAATCCCATGTATAGACATGATAAAACCAAGAAGTCATCATGATTCCACACAAAAAACACATTTATGTGGATTTAAACATATGCGATAATAACAACAGTGTAGGAAAATGGCATGTAGATGTGTCGGGTGATCTTGACGACGCATAGAATGCATTGGTAGATCATCTAGATAGGGTTGTACAATGTGCTTAATGTCATGAAAAGAGTAAGAAATAGCATGTTGAAAAATCGCACCAGCATTTTTGAGATCAAAAGGTAGTTTCCGATATGCGAAGGTTCCCCAAGGGGAAATAAAAGCAGTCTTATGTTGATTTGCAAGTAAAATATTGATTTGATTATAGCCGGAGAAACCGTCCATCAAAGAGAAGATTTCACTCCTCGCACAGTCGTCAACAATATGGTCAACGAAAGGGGTTGGATAATTATCTTTGGGACAAGCTTTGTTTATATCCCTATAATATACACAAACCCGAATCATGCCTTGTTTCTTGTTAACTGGAACAAGATTGGACACCCAATCGGTCAAAGCCACGGGATAGACAAAGCCAACTTTAAAAAAAAAATCAACTTCAAGCTTAATAGGAGTGGCTTTACATGGATGTATTGGGTGAAGTCTATGTCGAATGGGTTTAGCATTCAGATAAGTCTTAATATCATGCACAACAATATCAGGATCAATACCAAGCATTTCTTCATAACTCCAGGCAAAAACGTCACGGAATTTCTGGAAAAGGGATTTATAAGTGTGGACCTCATTAGCAGAACATGAGGCACTGATATGAACATTTTCCATGACTCCAGGTTTAATCAATAAGTCAAGAGGAACGATATGTGAAATATTACTCAATTTGCCTTCAT
The DNA here is from genome assembly GCA_009831015.1 of Picea engelmannii. Taxonomy (NCBI): domain Eukaryota; kingdom Viridiplantae; phylum Streptophyta; class Pinopsida; order Pinales; family Pinaceae; genus Picea; species Picea engelmannii. The sequence continues at coordinate 149,014 of ML809723.1, read as the reverse complement.
ACAAAACATCGTGTGTTGATTAAGGAACAGAGAAAATAACAACAACGACAGACGGAGTCGAAACCCATTGGTAACTCTCTATGGTCTCACATTCTAGGAAGAGAATAGAATGATGATTACCATCATCCCATGGAGTATCTTCCATAGACATGATCCTCATGATCATCTCATCAGTAGGAAATATCACATGGAACGGATCAGGAGATGTATCACCGAGAGAAGGAGGAGAAGGAGTTGCAGATTGAATAGCTTGATAATCCTATTCCACCGGACTTAAAGGCATTTTTTCATAATAACGAAGATAGTCAACAGAGCTAGGTACTATCCATGGGTCATAAGATCCGGGGGTTTCACGAATAGAGGTTGATATCATGTTAATTTAGGCAACAAAAGGAGGAGGAATATCAGGTGGTGGAATAGGAAATGTACCCATCAAGGTTGAATCTTTTAAAAGACCCACACCTACATTCTCATAACCAATAGGTGTTTTCGAGATAAAAGTTATGTTTCTAGTACGTGAATCAAAATTAAAGAAAGCCAGTTGATCAATAGTAATGAATTTTCCTTGGTGTGGGAAACATAACACACAGAAAAGAGTAGAAACAATTGCATGCATGGAATCAATCCAAATATGGCCAAGTAGAAGGTTGTAATCGAGAGATGCATCAAAGACCTCAACCTCGACATTAACTGCCTTACCTTCTAACATAATAGACAATGAAGGAAGAACACCATAAGGTTTAAACCTTGTACCATTAAAATCTTTAAGAGTATTGTGTGACTCAGTAAGGGAAGGAGAGCCAATATCTTTCCAACAAGTAACGGACATAACTCAAGTTGAGGCTCCTTCATCAATAATGGTTTGACAAATACTCTTATTTTCCATAACAACCTGGATCTAAAACACTAATTGAGGAGGAAGCCTTGGAATATGATCTTCCAAGTCAAAGATTATTAAATTAGTATCGGTAGGATCAATTCCACTAATATCCTTTAACAACACTTTATGTTTGGTAGGACAACTTTGAAGGACTTCGAGAGCCGACATTGAAGAGGGTGCTTGCGCAAGGTCTTCTACAATACTGTAGTTTTTGGCAACATGTGCGTGAGGATTAAATGAGGACTTTCTAAAAATGCCCTTGGGAGGAGGATGAAGAACTGTATCTAGGCTCGGTCATTCGAGATGAAGAGGATCGTTTGGAGGTGAAGTCAGAGGAGGAGGTTGAACCAACGGAGGTTGTAAATCATGAACTTTCTCTTTTGAAGGTGGATAATCTTTGGCTTGAGTTGCGACTGCAACTTCGCTCTTCTTGGAGTCACCGGTACACATAAGTACATAAGATGTGGTAGAGAGAGAAGGTTGGTCATGAATGACCAATTGGGCCTACTGTTGAGAAGGAAATGGTTGTGAAAACACGACGGGTGTAAGAGGTGTCCCGGTCCCTTGCAGGAACGTAGTAACCTTAGCACGTCATGGACAATCTTTCGTATAATGATCCTCACCACAGATAAGGAAAGGATAACGAGGTTTACGTTTTTCCTTGTCATCAGCAGGTTGTGTTTTGGGTTTCTCAGATTGTTGATTATTATTTTTCTCCTCCTTGTTCCTACCCTTCCCTTTCTTTTTTATTTTGATTTTTACCGGTAGGTGTAGATTCAACCGAATTAACTTCAGAGGTTTTACCGGGGGAAGGAGTCGGGTTAGAAGTATTTTGTACATTAGAGGTAGTGGACTTGGGATTGGTATGATTGGCTTGTTTAGACTGAGTCTTAGCATGAAAGGTGCCAATTACACCATCAACAGCATGAGAAGCTACTGGAGGTGTTGGGGTACGATTCGTAGAAGGACGAGGAGCATCAGGGATCAAGTTATATAGTGTGCACGTTTGAGAATAAAAGAGATCTAGATATTGTTACACATCAAAATTACTCACTTCAATGATGACCTATTTTCATCATTGCAAGTGTCGCAAGTGTCACATTTTGGCCACAAGTGTCCCATACATCATACAGTCATCTTGCTTATGTTGTGTCTCAAATGACATCACAAGGAACACTTGAAGACACCCTCAGAGACTAGTTAAAGAAGAATAAATCATTTGATGAAGAGTACAAAGCTTTTGCCATGAAAAAAACCACTTAAAAATGAATTTTGAAGGCCAACACTCCCCTACCCACTGTCATGGAGTGCTAGCGCTCCTTGACCTTCTTTGGGGGAGCGTTCCAGCACTTTGTGCACCCTTCTGGGGAAGCGCTGGGATTTTTTGAGGAAATTTTGGGCAATACTCCCCTACCCACTATCAGGGAGTGCCAACGCTCCTTTCCCTCCTTTGGGGAGCGTTGCAACACTCTATGCCCCATTCTGGGGGAGCGTTGGGTTGTTTGAGGAAATCTTGGGCTGTTGAGGAAAATTAGGGGAAAATCCCCCTCATCTCTAGAGTTGGTTGGATTAGAATATGAGGTCAAGGTTGGATCTTGGAAGATCCACAATTGATGGAGAAGGATCCTCAACCTATCCTAAGAATCTATAAGGTGGTTGGGTCTCTCCAAGATTATATAAGGAGGCCTTCTCATGGTGAAATGGATGAAGATATTGAGAGATACCTAACTTATGATCTCATGAGAAGTGGTATTAGAGGACATTGAAGGCATCAAACTTATGATCTCATAAGGGATATAATCAGTGAGGCATAGTCATTTTGATTGTGGATTATTTGAGAAAGGGGATGGACAAGGAGAGTTGGAAGAGGTTGTTGCAACTTCATCAAAGGTCTGTAAGTATTGCTATCGAGTTCTCATTAATACATGTCCTTGGCCTGTTTCTTTCAAGGTTGTGTATGATTACATGAACTTGTCTTTGATAGATAGATATAGTTTTGAATTAATCATGGTAGAATAGGAAGTCGTTTTGTCTTTGTTGTTATTGGATTGCAAGACTTGTTGAAGAGCTTGGGGATCAAGGCTCAACTTGGACTGAGCAAGGACAAACATAGTAAAAAGGCACATCTTATTCCTTTTCTCTATTTGATTGACTTAGCTAGGTTTAAAAGGATGTCAATGACCAAATTTAGCACCTTTTTTGTCTTGATCTTAGACATTTAGGGTTCAAGAGGAAATCCACTTGTCCGTGAGGGGATTTTCCTGTAACATAAATTGGTGACTCCACTGGGGAGAGAAGCTTTCAGTTTTGGTTCTCTTCCTTGGTATTTTTTTTGGCCTTTTCTCGCCTTTATATATTATTCATGCTTTGTTTCTGATTCTTAGATGTGTTGTTGGTTCTTGAATTCATTCCATACACACTCAATTTCTTAATTTTCCTGAGTTTTATTTTTTTATTTTTGGGCAAGTTTTTTGAGTTTTGAGAGGCCAGCGCTCCCCTGCCTCTACCACTAGAGCATTAGCACTCCCTTCAAGCTCCCACAGAGCGTTGCAACACTCTGGTACCTTGACACTAGAGCGCTGGTCTTTTTCTGTTAAAGAAATTTTTGGAAGTTGATCTCTGAGTCTACTTTTTGCTTATTCATCTGCTCATGGTTAATACCATCTCAGTGTGTCCTTGTATTGGCCTCCAACATCTTGATTTCTAAGAATTGATTTTTTTTTCTTGTATTGTTGGAATTTATTCCTTCCTTAATTGGAGTCATTCTTCTTCTTTGAGATTTGGATTCGATCTACTATTTTTTTCATTTATCTGATTGAATGAAAGATGTTGTAAGGAAGTTCCACTGTTCCATTTGATCTTTGAGGTATTTTTTAACAAAAAATTCCTCTTGTATTTACTTATATTTTCCCACCTTTCAGATCACTTTTACTGTTTGATCATCATCCATTAACCTACTCCTACCTTCACTAGCAATTTCACCAATTTGTATGCATTCTGGGTGAGTTTTTCTTCATTTTGTTTTACTGTATTTTGAATTTTTGGGTGGCTCAACGCCCCCCTGTAGGCCATATCATAGTGCTAGCACTCCCTTATAGTGATTTAGGGAGTGTTGTAGCACTATGTACCCTTGAGACAGGGAGCATTGGTCTCCTTTTTGGAGGATTTTTGCCCTTTTCTGCTCAGATTTTCTCAGGTTGTTTTGTGGAAGTATTTACGCAAACTTTGTGATTGGCTTGTGAAGTTATTTAGGTTGATATTTGGTGCTTATCACCCCTTATTGTCTTGATTGGATCTTGAAACTTTTTCCGAAATGTGAAATTTCCCTTTCTAGCTGCTTGTTTTGTCGGGACAATTTGAGTGATTTCTCTTTCTCTCTGTATTTTCTTGGATTCTTCTTTGCATCTTCTTACTCCTTGAATGTTTGTCAGTTGTTGAATCCTTGATTGATTTCTTGTTAGAACAAGTTTCTACTTGTTTTCTTTCAGTTCTCATTTCTTTGAGTGCATGCTTTGTTTGAAACCTTTGTCGCTTCGTGTCTTTTGCATCTGCATATGACTATTTCTTCTGATTGAAAGTTGTGGAGCATTAAAGGATTTGTATTTACTTTCTTTATACATTAAAATCAAGAAAACAATATATATGCATTTTTGTTTTTGGGTAGTGAAACTAGCTTGCATTTGAAGTAGCGAAATTGCATGGTTTTTGGCATTTTGGGACATTGTGCATCTAGAATGATAAATGTTTTCTCCTTCTCGTAATATAGATTTCATCGAAGTGAAGTATTTGCATTCTCATTTCTTTGCATTGTTTAGAGTCATTCAAAACATGATTTAGTCCACTCCATGTTCCTCTTGAGTAAACAACAGCCTTAAAATCAAGCGCTAAACTAAAATTTATCAGATATTTTTTCTGTTAGAAAACCTACATTAGCTTAAGGTGTAGGGATTTGGAATAGGTTGAAATGATAAATTTCCAAAGCTGTCAAACAAACTTAGCATCTTGCGATAGGGAGAGCAAATCCAATTTTCGTATTAGCTTTCTGGGATCCCCCTCTGACACGGGGGTTACGCACAAGGTCCCGTTCGGAAGAGCTATGGAGATTATCCCTCCATGGTTTGACTGTTCATAGTAATCAAATCGTATATTCATGGTTCTTCTTGAGGCTCAACTATCTTCATTTGGTCTCGGTGCTTCGTGAACTCTGAATCCATTCAAAGTCCTCTGGAGTTCTACCGGTCCACTTGTCCTCAGTTCTCTTGAAGGATTGCGGACTTGTTATCCTGCCCATACATTCGGACTGGACTATCGACTGTACCTACCTAGGGGTTGACTGCAAGTTGGTGTCCTTAGTAGCCATAATCTTCAGGGTCTTACATGAGGTGACGGTGAAGGAAAGTCTCATTGTACCTGGAACAGACGTTGGTCAAACTCACTCGGGCTCCTTGGAGGGTAAATCCACAATTACTACTTGGAAGCTTGCACCAAGGCATAAGTCAGTTAAGAAGGTCACCAACGTAATTGATCCACCCGCTCTATCCCCGCTCTTTCCTATATTTATCTCACGACGTTGGATTTCATCACCAACTAGCGATTTCATTGTGGGAAGTTTTGTTTGATTGTCTGCTTCTTAGATTCATAGTGTGTGTTGTTTGTTTTACTTAGTGGACCTTAGGTCGAGTCAGTGTTAATGGAATCAACTCCTGGGAATATTAATGGAGGAACCCCTTGTCCCGAAGAACCTTTCACCTTCCCTTCTTTTGGAAACATTGGTCCTCCATACATTGCCACACTGAGTCTTCTAGGACTCACCATCGAATTACCGATTTGGTTGTTCCCCACTCCAGTGATCTCAAATCTTCCTAGTGCTTCAGCTGCACCTAATTCTTCAGATGTAAGTACACCACCCGCACATCAACCTCATGTCGACTTTTTTCCTTCTTCACCCATTAAGTCTCCTTCCCTTTCTCCTTCTTCGCCTAGTGAAATCTCTAAAGCAAGTATCCAGGTTGATAAGAAGAAGAATAATCGGAAATAGAAGAAGAAGAAGAACCCGAAAAGGACCAATCCTTCAACCATATCAAATGTTGGATCCAAGAAACCAACTATTTTTAATCATACTGGGAGCATTGATGAGGTCGATATGACTACAATGAAGAATCTGAAACCCAAATTCCCTTGCATTCTTTGTAAGGGTTACCATTTTCTGAGGGATTTCCCTGGTCTTCCCAAGGTCTTAGAAATGTGGTCCTCCACATCATCGACCTCTGCTAGTCATGATGGTGACACCCCGTCAACTAGTGATGTTAAGGTTGGTAAGAACAAGAAAATTGTCAAGTTTTCTTATATGTTATGCGAAGGTGATCATTACTCTCACCTTTGTCCTCGTATGGACAAGGCTTCTTCTCTTTTGGAAAAGATTCAACTTCCAACTGGTTATCGTAAGATTTCCCCCAACCCATTTTTAGTTGATGGAATGGTCAATCTGGTTCCATCCCCGATCAATCTGGTTAATCAGGTGGTCAATCTAGTTTCATCCTCGGTTGAACCACTAACCAAAGTAGTTGATCCAGTGCCATCATCGATCAGCCCCACTTTTCATCTGAAAAGTGAAACCCAAGCGACTGATCTAGTCCTGTCATTGGTAAATCTCACCCTTCATCTGAAGAGTGCTAACGTGGTCAATCCCACTCCTCCTCTGATGAGTGCCAAAGTGGTTTCTCCAGTCCCTTCATCAATCAGTCTGGTTGATCATGTCGTCAATCTGGTCACGTCCTTAGTTGAACCAGTTGACAAAGTGGTTGATCTAATCCCATCTTTGGTTGATATCGCTCTCTCATTAGAGAGTGCAACCCAAGCGGTCGATCTGTTCCCACCTGTCGACCCCATTCTCCCCTTGGAGAATGAAACCCAAGTGGTCGATTTGATGTCGTTATCAATCGATCCTACTCTCCCTCTAGAGAGTAAACTTGATTTTGCCCACGTTTTTCTCATTGATACAGAATCTACCGTGTTGGGGGGCATTCCTCCTTCTCCCGCAAAAACCCCTCCAAGTAATGAGGCCATCCTTTTTGGTTGGGGTGTACTAACTAGAACTCATCTTCCCTCTCACATTCCTTTCAATATTACAGTACAGGTTTGTGGTCGGGACGTTCCTCATGCATTGATAGATGAAGGTTCATCCGTTAGTATTTGTTGCTCTATTGCTTGGCAAGCTTTGGGTTATCCTTAGCTTGTGTCGGTTACCCAAACTTTGTTCGCTTTTAATAGAAGAACCAATCACCCTTTAGGGATCCTCCCTCAGTTTCCCATAACTTTGGGAGGGAAAATTGTCTCTATTGATGTTATGGTAGTCTAGGACCCCTTGGATTTCGATTTACTCCTTGGGCAAGATTATGTTTATGCCATGAAAGCTATTGTGTCCACTCTTTTTCATGTGATATATTTCTCGTACGATGGAAGAATTGTGGTTATTGATCAACTTTAATGCACTAGTCTTGACTTGATTACCAACTCAATGACCTCCCTAAACGGGTCTTTTATGCAGTCAGTATCACCCCTACCACAGGTCAATTATGTGGCGTTGTCTCCCATGACTTCAACTTTCGATGACTTAGATCTGATAGTTGACATGGTGATCTCTTTGGCAGGGCTATTGGAGCCTGATCTCCTTACCCCTGTCGCGGCCCTCGACATGTGTTCCTTCCAGAGCATTGTTCTTCCATCCAGTGAAGATATCTTGGAAGGCATGACCAATTTTTGTCTCTTGACATGGTTTCCTTCCAGAGCATTATCCTCTTGGAAACCATGATCAAGAAGAATTCACGAGCATAGTTTCACTTCTCTGTGGCAAGCTCGTTAAAAAATGAAACAAAAGCTATGAGCATAGTTTTCCTCTGTGTAGCAAGCTCGTTAAAAAATGAAACAGAAATCTGGGGATTCAACCCGGAGCCCTGAACATAGTTCTTTTTCCTATGTCAAGCTCGTTAAAAAATGAAACACTCACCTCTCATAACAAGTCGAGTCTTTCATTAGGTCTTGTTTTTTAACCTTCATTTCATCCACCAGTATCATTTTTCTCCATCTAGTATAGAAATTGGTGACAACCTCAAAGTTCGTGAATGATTTGAATCTTGGGGGGCATGTCTCCAGCCTTTGATTATCTTTCTGGAGTTATGCCACTAGATTTTCAAGCTGGGGGCAGAGTACCAACCATCCATGGGTATCCCAACCTTTGGAAATTACATTGGGAATTTACAAACATAGTTTAATTTTGTTTCAAGCTTGTTTCAAAATGGAACCAATACCGATCTTAGTCTTTGTTCTTTCTCGTGCTCGTAAAAAACATGAGAACGCAAATGAGTAGACTTTTATCACTTTTTTGGACTCGTAAAGGTTATACAAAAAAGGAACCCCCTAGAGTCTCCTTTAAGCTCTTTTCAGGCTCTCTAAACATGAAAATATTGTCAAGTGATCTTGCTTCCTTTCACACTCGTTAAAAGGGTTTGAAAGGGTGTCTTTTGAGTGGTAGTTTATCTCTTTTTTGGCCTTGCGAGACTAACATTATGAAAAACACTGGATTCATCTTTAAGTTCTTTTCAGACTCTCTAAAAATGAAAAACAAACTAAGTTTTCTTTCTCTGGACTCGTTAAAAATTATACATTGAAGGACCCATATGGGACTAAACCCTTACTTCTTTTGGTTCGTTAAACAAAAGAAGAGGGACTTACCGAAGGTGAGTTATATCGAGCATGTTTTACCCTCCTCGATATCGTTAAATTAAAAAGAGGTACTCGTCTATCCAGATGGGGGGGAAATTGAAGGAAGCAAGCCAAGCATTTTTTGGGAACATTACAGGTCACTCTTACGGTTGCCCTTAAACATGACACTTTGTCTTTCCATACATTTTAATCTGCTAAACCTATGCACTGAACCAATCCTCTGAGTTTCTTTACTCCTTTGGGTCACCCAACGAAAGTCACAGTATCCACTGCATCATCATGTTTTGGTCCATGTCATGTTTTTGTTGTTGTGCCTCAGTGTTCAAGGGAAGTATCTACCTCGAGAGTCAGCCATCACAAATATCTTGTTTCAATACTTGTGTCAGTCCATGTTCATTTGATCTACCAATTTAAATCTCTGTGTCAGTTTCATGTCCTTGATGGGGGATACATCAAGGCCCTACTGTGACGAGTCTGTTCCTATCGACTTCAACACATTATCCAAAAACTAGACTTAGAAACCAATTAGTACCTTGGGACCTGCATGCTTCAATCGCAGACCTCCTCGCTTCCGACAGTGGGTTTACATCATTGACCCCTGATTAGATGATTCCACGGATGTTCGACTTCAGCTCATCTATTCACATTCGCTGGAATTTACTAGGGTACCTTGGGAATCATTGACATCAATGGTGATTTCCCTCACACTTCTTAACGGTTTACCTCATTGACCGGTAATCAAGTGGTTTCTACCATGTTCAACATCAGGACATCTATTTGCATGGTTAGATTTGTACTACATCGGGATCGGTAAGAAGACCCTAGGTTGAGTGATCACTCTGTTATGCACTTTGCCCAGGTTGCGACGGAGTTTCTCTTGAATATTGACACATATATTGTCACATAGATCCACTTTGTATTGGTCTGTGGATATGTCTTATCGTCTCGTAGATCCACTGTGTATTTTTCGTGTCTACGATCAGTTCATGTCATGGAAGTATAGATCCGCATTGTATCTTCGGTGGCTATACCTTTTTGTTAATACAATTATGGATCCGCGGTGTATTTTATGGCAACCATACCTTGCAAGTATTTATCACCCAAGCATAGGTATGCCTGCCTTGGGTTTGAAACATATCATAACATTTGTTTGATGGTTGTATGCAGCTTCTACTAGGTTCTCTGAGTCCATACCCTTGCTCGAAAAAGTCTACAAAGTACTTCAGTCATCAATTTCCGTCTTCTAACTTCGCACTTTGGGGGGGAATCTGTTACACATCAAAATTACTCACTTCAATGATGACCTATTGTCGTCATTACAAGTGTCGCATTTTGGCCACAAGTGTCGCATACATCATACAATCATCTTGCTTATGTCGTGTCTGGAACGACATCACAAGGAACACTTGAAGACACCCTCAAAGACTGGTTAAAGAAGAAGAAATCATTTGTTGAAAAGTACAAAGCTTTTGCCATGAAAAAAACCACTTAAAAATGAATTTTGAAGGCCAGCGCTCCCCTACCCAGTGTCACGGAGTGCCAACGCTCCTTGACCCTCTTTGGGGGAGCGTTCCATCACTCTATGTACCCTTCTGGGGGAGCGCTGGGATTTCTTGAGGAAATTTTGGGCAGTGCTCCCCTACCCACTATCAGGGAGTTCCAGTGATCCTTGCCCTCCTTTGGGGAAGCATTGCAACACTATGTGCCCCATTCTGGGGGAGCGCTAGGCTATTTGAGGAAATCTTGGGTTGTTGAGGAAAATCAAGGGAAAATCCCCCTCATCTCTGTAGTTGGTTGGATTCGAATCTAAGGTCAAGGATGGATCTTAGGGAAGATCCACAACTGATGGAGAAGAATCCTCAACCTATCCCAAGAATCTCTAAGGTGGTTGGGTCTCTCCAAGCTTATATAAGGAGGCCTTCTCATGGTAAAATGGATGGAGAGATTGAGAGATACCTAACTTATGATCTCATGAGAAGTGGTATTAGAGGATATTGAAGGCATCAAACTTATGATCTCATAAGGGATATAATCAGTGAGGCATAGTCATTTTGATTGTGGATTATTTGAGCAAGGGGCTGGACAAGGAAAGMTGAAAGAGGYTGTTGCAACTTCATCAAAGGTCTGTAAGTATTGCTATCGAGTTCTCATTAATACATGTGCTTGGTTTGTTTCTTTCAAGGTTGTGYATGCCTACATGAACTTGTCTTTGATAGATAGATCTAGTTTTGAATTAATCATGGTAGAATAGGAAGTTGTTTTGTCTTTGTTGTTATTGGATTGCAGGACTTGTTGAAGAGCTTGGGGATCAAGGCTCAACTTGGACTGGGCAAGGACAAACATTGTAAAAAGGTACATCTTCTTCCTTTTCTCTATTTGATTGACTTAKCTAGGTTTAAAACGATGTCAGTGACCAAAGTTAGCACCTTTCTGTATTGATCTTAAATATTTAGGGTTCAAGAGGAAATCCACTTGTCCCCAGGGGGATTTTCCTGTAATAGATATTGAGCACGACAAATCTCCTACTCTTCAGTGACGACACCACCTATGGAAACATCGTGGGATATAGGCCCAATGAGTGATTTGGTAAACCACTCAGCCAACGGTTGATCAGGAAGGGGAAATTTGATTAAGCGTCTTCTCCTCCTCCACTCATGGATATGATCAGAAATATGAGTGGAAGAGGATTGTTTAAATGAACTCAAAATTTCAGTTCCTATCTCATATCGAATTGGCAACTGGTAATGCTCTAAGAAGGCCATGGATAGGGTATTGAAGTCATTAAAGAATCCTCGTGGTAACTCAATATACCATTTGGCTGCCAAACCCGTAAGAGTTCGTTGGAAAAGTCGTAATATTATAGAGTCGTCCATCAATGAGTTGGACGAACACCAAAGATGGAATGTCATGAAGTGATTATTTGGGGCTTCTCCTAATCGACCGTCAAACTTAGGAATGTCATATGGTAATTTGGTTGGTATGACGGGCCAATAAGGATAATGCAAAATAGGATCATTCAAAATCCTAGATAAATCTGGTAAATCCAAAGTAGCAAGAAAAGGCAACTGTCTGTTCACTTGAGGAAACTAGTAGTTTTGAGGAGGAAGTCTCGTAGGTATACCAGTAGGACCATAAGAAGTTTGTAGATAGTTAGATAGTCCTGACATATTCAGTTGTGGAGGATTCTGAGTTGAATAGCCAACAAGGGTTGGTTGATTAGGTAGGCTCCCTTGGAAAGGAGTATTAGACTGAAAATTTTGACCCTAAGTAGGATTCATAGAACCTGGATACAGTTGTCCGAGATTAGGGGGTACATAATAATTAAATTGAGGATGTTGCCCCCCAGACGGTTGTATATTCCTTTGGAAAGGAAGATTCCAAGGTTGAGATTGTAATGCATGTAAAATTTTCCCATAAACTGGGTTATGGCCTCCAACTTGAGGTTTCCCCCGAACTTGAGGTTGCCCCCCAACTTGAGGTTGACCTCCAACAGGAATCTGAAAACCAAAAGCGACAAAGTGACTAGTGCCTCCAACTTGATTGGAGATACTAGGGACAGGACAATTAGATCCTCCAGGCGAAGGTGGAGGAGGAACGTAAGGCCCTCCGGAGAGAACCAGGGTAAGTGTAGGAACAAAATGACTAGCAGCATTATCCCCAGGAGGAACAAAAAGATTAGACTCTGGATGGATTCTGGGTTGGAATAGCAATGGAAGTATTCAAAGAATTATACCCAGGGGGTAGTGACGGATTTGATCTAAGCAGAAGCGGTGTTCCAATAGGAGCTTGGGTGAGAACCACATTTCCAGAAGAAACTGGTGTAACTTGTGGGACCATGGTAGAGCTAGTGAGCTGGAGAGGAAGGATTGAGTGAGAACCAACCAACAATTGATCTGAAACTATGACGAAATTACTGGTTGTGCCAGAAAAATGATCTAAAGGTACGATATAATTAGTGTAAGTCACAAGAGTTTGTGATGTGATAGGTTGATTAGGAGTTCTTGAGCGTAAATGGCTCATTCCTAGTTTATCAAAAATATCTTGTCTCGAAGAGGTTCTCCAAAGAGTACGACTAGGACCAGGTGTGCTAGGATCAAAATTTCCAACAACGTGAACCGGAGTTCTAAACAACTCACTTTGAAAAAATGGATCGTCTACACTAGACCCTGCGTGAGGTCCAGTAGGTATTTCAATATATTCTTTAGCAACAATGTCTCCCGATGAATTAATTCGGAGCAACTGTAGATCTTATACAACACTCATAACAGGTTTACGAGAAGTATTGACTCCTCCAAGGGAGTAGAACTTCCAATTTCAGAGGCTATGTCATTATTGACTTCTCCTTCAGGAGAACCCTCTGTTGAGTTAGGAAGCAAAGGGATGCAATCTTCCAGATCTTTCGGAGGTAGCCCTTGCATCCTACATGAATGGCGAGGGCCGATGTTGACCGCACCAAATAAAGAATGAAACAAATCTATGGCTAAATAAAGAAACAAACAACACTTACTAATAAAATTAGAAATCAAACCAAGCAAACAAACCTTCTTATTTTGAAGTCACTAGTTGGTGATGAAATCCAACGTCGCGAAATCAAGACAAGAAGGGGTTGGGATAAAGCAGGTGGAAAAGTTACGTTGATGACCTTCTTAACATACTTACACCCTGGTGCAAGATCCCACACATAATCGTGGGTATACCCTCCAAGGAGCCCGAGTGAGTTTGGTCAATGTCGATTCCAGGTACCGTGAAGACTTGCCCCTCCACATTCATCTTGTGTAAAGACTCTAAAGAGATAGGCTACTAAGGTTACCAATTACGATAGTGATGCCCGGGGAAACAATCGACAATTTGATCCATGCGCAAAGGCAGGGTATCTAGCCCGAAATCAACTCGAGAAGGTCCCCATAGGATTTTATTCTCAAGTGACGCCCAATAACACGTGCAATCTCTACACTAAGACTGACAAAACAGGATGAGTAATTCTACCAGTCCTAATGCGACCTCATGATTGAACCTTGTGTTAGAAGGGCTTCCCAGGACAAAATGTAGCAAGTGGATTTGAACTCTCCCTATCACAAGATACTACTATGTTTTTTTATTCTTTGGAGAGTGTTCCTTACAACCTATTCCAAAGCGCTATCCTAGTTAATGTTGGTGAAGAAAATTTCTAGAAAATAAAAGTTGCTAATAAATTTTAAAATTATGTTGTATTTTAAAGGTTGTTGTTTACTCAAAATTGAAATGGAAATGAAACTGATGATGTATGTGACCTTGACCCAATAAAATGCAAGAAGAGATGATTATGCAATCTTTCAATTCGATGAACTCTAATTACAGTAGGGAGAAGGTATCTCTGTTTGAAATATAAAAGCTACAAAACAAAATTTCTCAATTTTGGAATGAACAAAATTCCAAATAATCAAAAGCTACAAAAAATTTCAATTTTCTCCTTTGACAAATATTTTGAATGCAACAATTTTCTTGTAAAAGATCACTAAAAAGAAGAATGACTTTGGTTCTTTCTTTCTCAAATCAGATCAGAGATGTAATGAAGGAAAGAAAGCGTAATCCAAGAAAATTAACACACTCTCAACATTATTCTCAAATCAAACCTATAATGTAGACAAAAATGAAATGATAAGAAATCCTTTTGTCAAATACATAACAGAAATGGTCTCTCAATCAATGAACAATCCATAAAATAAAATAAATCCAAAACTTCAAATAAATCAAAGATTTTTTGTCAAGCAAGCACTCAGGACCAAGATCTAGAGATTATACCCTTGTGACAAAAATCAAAAGAAAAACTTTCAATCTCTGAAAATTAATCAAATGCAAGCTTCAAACTTATAAATCAATCATTCACTAGAGTTAGAAGTTCATCCCAGGCAGTTGAGGCAAAACAGGGTAGAAAAAAAAAATTCCTATAGGAATCGTCACGGGTTGCAATGGAGCACAATGCGACGATCTAGGGTCGTCGCATGCTGCCAACAAGGTACAGTGTGATGTCGTCGCATTGTTTTGCACTAGTAGAGTGTGACATCAGAGGATCGTCATGGTCTGTCTATAGAGTACAGTGCGGCGATCTCTGAAACTAAAGGAAAATGGAAAGAAATAAAAAAATTTCATTGAACCTTCAGACCTAGGGAGTCTAGATGGATCACCCACAGACTCAAAGAATGAATTTGACCAAAAGAAGGCTAGCTAAAAGAAAATAAGAGGCAAAAACCAAAATAAATTTGTTTCCCCAGTGGAGTCGCCAATTTTGTTATCAGATTAATCGATAAGTGTGGACACAAACAGATCTCCCTAACTTCCACATGAAACTAGAACAAAACATAACAAAATACACTCTTCGCCTTAAACTCCATCATCATATCAACTAGTTTAGTGAGGTACAAGTGACATACCTTTTAAACGACACCTAATCCTCGCTAGTGTCATCCTTGTATCTCCTTCCTTGAGTTTGCAGAATAATAATCCTATTTAAGAATCACAAACCAACAAAGAGGGAAAACAAGGATATATGTATTCTAATGAAGTCTATGTATATGATCAAGGAATTATACAATAGAAGACAAGATGTTTTTATAGGGAATAAATGTATTACTGTATTAAATGAATAGAAAGTGGAGAATACAACCCATGCCTTGATGTTGCAAGGTCCCCTTTCAATGGCTCTTTCTTCAACACACACACCTTTGCTCCAATGCCTTGAATGAAGAAGATCTGCAATCTGACTTGAAGAACTAAAGCAAAGCTCTCAAGCATAATCTGAAGTAGAACTCTCCATGCAAATCTTAGCCTACGCAACCTTAGCCTTTTCCATGAGAGATCCATCTTTATATAGTGTGAAAGAGAGATGGATGAGGAGATTAGGCTGATCCCACCAAATCATAGAAGAGAGTAAGATCCAAACCAATCAGAGGTTGCCTCATCTTCTAGAAGATTCCCTTCTAGAACATTTGTGCATTTTGACTTTTCCCATGATTTAAGCATCGTCGCACCCTATGCACAAGCAACATGCGACGACGTCGCAATCCAGGTTTAGGGAAGAGTGCGACGATCAGGCATCATCACACCCCATGCATATATCAAGGTGTGACGACCTTCCTTGATATGGTTTTTGAAAGGGGAAAGAAAAACACTTTTCTCATGGAGAAAGTCTTCTTTTAATATTTTCAGGGAACATTAACACATGTTGTCAGGTGATCACTGAGATGACCAAAATAATGTGTAATAGCAGTGATGTGGCAGGTGACTTGCATGTTGCCTGGGTTGTTGATTATGTGGTGACTGGATTGTACGAGCCAATCCAAAGGTGACATGTGGCCCAATCATAGGGCACCATGTGGCACCCCAGATTTTCCAATATTGGTTGGATCAAAAAATTTGTTCCGCCTCCGAAGGTTTCGAACCCATAACCTTCGGACAAGCCATGTCTTCGCGAAAGGGGGCGCACCATCTGAGCAACATTGCCACTTGTTAAATTATGTGGTGATATATTTTATTTAAGTTGCATATTGGTGGGAGTTTTTGGATAGGCCCCGGTTAGCGGGTGCTAGCCCGCGACCAGGGCTATAGACCAGGAGCCAAGGTGGGCGCGTGGAGAGTTAAGGCTAGGGCACATGGCCACCATATGACTAGAGGTTTGGGCTTGATCGGAGGACTAGGGCCAGTGCGTAGCCCTCGGCCATATGGAAACACTCATATGACCAGGGGTTGCGCCCAATAATTTGCTGGAATTTGGGTTTTTAACTATATTATATGGATTTTTTGGGTTTTTTTGCTGATTTTGGGAGATTTTTTCCCAAAACTGAGGATATGGAGCCTGATTTGAGGCCAAATCTTGGGAGGAAGTTGGGATAGGAACCCCAACTCAAGATCTATATAATTCAGAGGCTTTTGACAGACAAAGGGTTCAGAATTACAGAATTATGATGATTTTGTGAAGCTTGAAGCCATTTTTATGCAGGGAAGCCATTGAGGAAGCGAACTTTGGAGGCCAATTCCGGGCGCTACGCTCAACCTTTTTCAGTTTCGTCGGTTGTGTTGGATTCTTGAGGTCAAGAAGAACAAAACCATACCAGTTTTTAATCCTTTTGATACATTTCTAATGTAATTTTGAAGCATTGAAGAGAAATAATAAATCCTCCCCCACCGAGACAAAGTCCTAAAGACGTAGGCAATCTTGCCAAACTCCGTTAACAACCTTGTTGTTATGGTTTGTTGTTATTTATGCTTATATTATGATCTGCATTTCTTTATGATGGCTGCAATATTCTCTCATTAAGTTCTTCTTCTTTCCTTAATTCCTAAATGGTAATTGAACACATGCTTAAAACTCAACCAAGTCTTTAAAGATCATTTTTGCTCAACCAAGTCTTTAAAGATCATTTTCGCTCAACCAAGTCTTTAAAGATCATTTTTGGATCACATTGTTTCTTGTCTAAAGAGCACATCATACTTGATGGAGTTCACCAAGCGTTTGAGGGCTATTTGTTTGGTTTGCCCTCTTAGACCCCTAGCATTTAGAGTCATGAGCTTCATTGGGTAACCCTCTTAGGGGTATTGGTTTCTCTAAGGACCCCATCAAGTAGAATATGTTTACCTTGACTCACTTCTTTTAATGTTCTATCTTGTGCTAGCTTGATAAAAAATCTCCTTCCAACCCTAGAACTTCCAGTCTCCTTAGGGACGTCGAGCCCTAATCCTCCTGATTGATAATCAATCATAGATTGTGAGGAGGTTCTATATTGCAAAGAGTAATGAAAACCTTTTTTCATTTTAGGAGATCCAACCTTACCATTTGAGATTTCAATTACATTAGGGAAATTAGCCCCCCAAGATTCAGAATCATTATCAACATTTGTTGCTTGGAAATCCAGAAATTTGTTCTCAATCATAGGGAGGACAGATTCCAAAAAATGACCTCCCAAAGCTTGCTCACATAATCGCCCAGATGAAGGAATATTGGATACTCTAGGACTTTGACCTTGGGTAGGAGGAAAGTTTTCTTTGTTTTCAGAAGAAAAAAAAAAGCATCCACCCGAGGAGTACTCGACCTTCCAAGGTCATCCAACCTTTCTAGATAAGAGTCTGTTAAGTCTAGAAATTATATAGACAAAGGGAGAGAGGAGCCCTAGCCCTCTAATGGGATTGTCACAGAACCATCAATTATCAAATTCTTTTCATTCAGGACCAAGGCCATAGCTTGTGTAGATATCAAAGGAAGACCAATCTTCTCATTGGGAGCAACTTTGACACTAATAAGAGGAAGGATAACCTCTGAAGAGGGCACATTATTATCAAAGGAACATGATGTCTTATGGGTTTTTACTCTCTACACCTTTCTGACAAAGGGATTAGAGAATTTTGACACTAGATGGCCATAGACATGGCATCTTGTGCACATGAAAGGGAAGTTTTCACAATCCAAGATTTGTGTTTTCTTGAAGTAGCCCAAATCCAACTCCATAGATTCAAACAACCCTAAGCTAACATCAATTTCAACTAAAATTTTGGTTATGGATCGAGCATATTTTGTCTTATAAGAGTCATCATACATGACAAAGTTACCAAGCTTATTACATATATCCTTCAATGAGTCGTTGTTCCACAGCTCCATGGGAAAACGAGGGAGTTTAACCCATAATGGTGTAGACCTAATAAAGTCAATCTAGGCATCAAAATACGACCTCCAAGGCTTGAATGCTAAACAAGTTGTATCCAATAGCAGTGCCCTTGTAAAATTAAATCGATGTCCTCTGTTGAGTTAAATATAAACCCTATCCAACCTCTTTCCAAGAGATGAAATATAGGCGATTATCCAAGGATTGGAAACCAGGTTTCATCTAGCCACTTACCAAGGGTATCCATATTTATCAACTGCCTGAGAAATTTTCCAACGAGGTTTTTTCTAATAATCTCCCCTATCTATTGCACCCTCAAATCTTTCCTGACCACAAGTGCAATGGAATTCTCCCGAGACTTTATAATCTTCCTCTTCTTCTTCTTGAGGGGAAATTTACATGCATGAGGGTTTCCCTGACTAGAAACCCTAACCTATGATCCATCCAAGCCATCGACATCAGAAGGATACAAAGTCTTAGACAAGGGCTCCTCTACCTCCTTAGAACCATCACTGGTGCCACCCAAGAAGGAATCCCACTAAGCTACAAAATTCGACGAAGGATTATTGCAAGCAAGAATGGGCTCTAACTGAACAAGAGTTGAATCACCATGGATACCAACAACTCCATTCACCATGTTCAAGCTAATTCCATTGTTATCAATACCTTCTCTATTGAGACACCAGAAACCCGTGAGAAGATCTTTGCCTTAGATAATGTGTCTTTGTTGTAGTTGACAAAGGGCTCATAGTCAATTATCTTGTAAGCCTAACCAAGCCCTAATCGTAGTCAAGAACAAAGCTAGGGTTCCAGAATTGAGCTTAGAATCGCAAGGTCGCTCATGCCCCCATCCGCTTCCATAACTAGATTCACTCCCCACTATTTCAATATACGACAAAAATTTACTTGACGTTATAACTTAATTATTCTTGAGGATCTTTTCATTTACCAAAACTATAATTATCTTAATACTTTCTTTTTGTTTTTTATTGGTCAAATGGAAAAATAAATAAAAAAATAAAAATTTAAAGAATATAGAGTAGAAAAATAAAAAGATTCTAAAGAACATAGAGTAAGTTTTTTCCATTTTCCTATAATAAAAATAAAATTGTAAAAAATATAAAATATGATTTTCTATAATTTCAAGGAATGAAATTGTTAAAAATATAAAATATGATTTTTCTAATAAAATTTAGGATTTCAAGGAACGTTAAACTTCATCATTACTAATTTAAAAAACAAAAAAAAATTATATTACAAAATAAATATACCTTACATTTATTTCATACATCTACACAATAAAAATAAATAAATAATAAGCATATAAAAACTAATAACATAAAACAAAATTAAACATAAATATAAATATATAAATTGAAATTTGTTACTATTATACTCAAGTCCACTATAAATAATATCATAGTTAATCCACATCTTTTTAATTAAAATATAAATTATAACATTATCTAAATCTTCACAACTCTTTAATAAAAAATAAATTATAATATTATCTAAATTTATTTTTTAAATATTAAATTAAATATAATAAATAATAATAATAATTTAATGAATTCATACCAAAAAAAGACATTTCATATTGACATATCACCAACCATTTTAAAAGCTTTTGTTGTGCACATATGCCTTTGTTTAATAAGAAAAAGGTACGATATTGGGATAGTATATTCTTTATAGATTTATCACACTCATAAGAAAGTATGGCTATATAAAATATTTAATACATATTTTTAATTTTTTTAACTTTATTTATTAAAAGTGCATTGTCCCTTTCCTTCCAGCATGATGACACTATTATCCTTCCAGCATGATGACAGTATTATATATGTGGGTCATAGTGTGTTTAATAACAAACATTAAAAAAATATTTACTTAATAAACAAGTGTGATGATTATGACTTTTATGAGTCCAGCATTTCAATGATTTTCTCATGGATCTGTTAGACTTGTAAGCAAAGGTTACTTTACAGACTCCTAAAATGTTTGAGAGAACTAATGAGTTGACCATCATTTCTCTTCGAGAGCACTAAACTTAGAGGCATCTAAAGGTGTCATGCATGGTCTTTAGTCTCGGTCATGTATTTTTTTTTTTTTTTTTTTAATTCTATGTTTTAAATAAAGATTTACTTGTTGGTAAAGTGGGTGTGATATTCTTTATTAAAGTTTATTTTTCCAAAAAAATTATCTTATAGAATAAAAAGTTACCATAACTATTAAATTATATATGACATTTGTTGTACAATGCAATGGTTCCCATTTTTTTTTGGACATGTGGAGTGTTCAATACTCCACATTTTATCTTATAGAATAATAGGGTTGCCATAACCATGACATTTTTCGTACAATGCAATGCATCTTACTTTTTAATAAATGTGGGGTGTTCAATACTCTATGTAAAAGAAGTTGTTTAATTTTTTGGAGTTGGTTTTCCTTGAGCTTAGCATTTTTATCAAATTGGATTAATTCGATGATTTTTAATAAGATATTTTATTTTAATATAAAAAATATTTATTAGAGTTTTAAATTTATAAAAATTATTATTTTTATTGTTTTTAGAAGATTTAATATCTTTGCTCTAATATTAAAGAGAACAATGTTTTATAAGATTTTATGGTTGAGAATTTATAATTTATAATTCTTTTCTGGTCATTGATTTTTTGAGTTTCTATTTCATTGTGGCAATTTCTTCTATGTGTTAATGTAGATAATGGTCCTCCTACTAACATAATCGTTGTTTGGATGTGGGATGAATATGTATGCTTTCTTGACCTACCCCTCCTTTATGAGATGTTGTGTTTGTGTGTTAGAATATTAAACAACATGCAATAACATGGCATCTTGGAACAATTTTTACAACCATACAATCTCCTCTCTCTTCCACCCCATAAAATCCCTGGGAGGTTCCACTTTCTCTTTTCTTTGCAACTACTAAAAAATGATTAGGTTTTAAACTCTTTTGGTTTCAATTTATGTTTTTGGCTTTACTAAATCACATTTTTCTTTGATACTAAGGAGGCCACCAAACAAGGATCATATCATTATGGTGTGATGATGGGTTTTGAATGGATCCAAGAATTGGATTATGCGAATAACACTTTCAACATAGAGTTCATTTGAGTATAGGGCATATAAAAGATGTGTTCCCAAAGGCCAAAAACTCTTAGGGGAAAAAAAGGAAAACAACAAACCTATAGTATTGAAATACTTTAAGATGAATTTCCAAGTAATAGCGCCAAAAAGGGATAGAAAATGATCAAAACATGGAGCATCAACAAAGGAAAACAACAAACCTATAGTATGGAAACACTCGAAGATGAATTTCCACATAATAGCTCCAAAAAAAGACAAAAATAGATCAAAGCATGGAACACCAACAAAGGTCCCAACCCCTCTCTTTGAGAAAAGCAATGCAGACATAAAGTTGTGTCAAAAGAGTGACCCCCACCGTGACAAATTATTGCTATAGACAACAAACCTAGAGTATGAAAACACTCTCAAATGAATTTCCAAATAACGACTCCAAAATATATATATAAAAAAATAAACGTGAAACATTAACAAAAATCTTAACCCCTCTTTTTGAAAAATGTAATGTAGATATAAAGTCATGTTAAAAGAACAACCCCATCTTTAAAATTATTATTATTACAAACCTCTCAAAAAAAAAGATAATACACCTTCCATTAACCTCAAAGTATATTATTAAAAAAAAAAAACCTCATAAATATAAAATAACTATAACCATAATATTATTTAAAAAATAAAATACATATTAAAAAAAAAAAAATTCCACAAAATTTACAATTAAAAATTAATAAATAAATAAAAACAAAAATAACTTTGTCTTCACAAAATTTACAATTAAAAATTAAAACTATAAAGAAATCTAACCTTGGATCTCACGTTGTAAAGGTCAAAATCAAACATCATATATAGAGGAAGAGTAAATATGATTGCCAGTGTTTAAAGAACACCCTCTCCCACACTTATTCATGATATTATATTTGATTGCATGCTCAACCATACTCGATATATATATTATAATATTGTGGTCTAGAGGATGCTAACAGGTCAAGCATCCCCTCACTAGTTGAGCATATTTTTCTCTAAGAGATCTCATTTTCAGGAGCACATGGAAGGGCCCATAAACATGGCTGATGGCTGACCCTAATATGAGAGATGTAGCCCTCGAAAAATACATGGTTTTGTTTGTATTGTCCTTTAAAAAATTATAAAATGATTGCATTCTTTGCCACTAGAATGGTTACACCAACAATTCAACAGAATCTCTACACCGACATTTCATTTTAAACAATAAAGACTTTTTTCTACACAATAACCAATTTTTAGATGTGTCACTCAATGATAGTGGGGTGGAATGTTCATGTTTGTTCATTGTTTTTAATCTAGCTACCATTATA
Organism: Picea engelmannii; assembly: GCA_009831015.1. Classification (NCBI taxonomy): domain Eukaryota; kingdom Viridiplantae; phylum Streptophyta; class Pinopsida; order Pinales; family Pinaceae; genus Picea; species Picea engelmannii. Next base: position 126,341 of record ML809723.1, on the reverse strand, counting down.
ATAAACTAAGTCCCAAATTGATTAATGACTTGTTTTATCAATTTAATCTAAAAGTACATGTGATAACTAAGTTAGATTTTGTTACTAAACCAACTCATAAACTTAGTTTATGAAAACAATTATCATTAAAATAACTAAGCCCAGTAAAGACTTTTTTGCTACACAACAACCAATTTTTTTAGATGTGTCACTCAATGATAGTGGGGTGGGATGTTCATGTTTGTTCATTGTTTTTAATCTAGCTACCATTATAATAAACCAAGTCCAAATTGAATAATGACTTGTTTTATCAATTTAATCTGAAAGTACATGTGATAACTAAGTTAGATTTTGTCACTAAACTAGCTCATAAACTTAGTTTATGAAAACAATTATCATTAAAATAACTAAGCCCAATTGATGAAGGACTTGTTTTTATGATAGCTTAGTTGGATGTTGTCTCTAAACTAACTAAATTATTTGATAGCTAAGTTGGATATTGTCTCTAAACTAACTATGTTAAAATTAGATTAGTTGAGACAAATTAGAAAGAATCCAAGCATCCCCTTGATGTGACCTCGCTTTAAACATTATGCAAACACCCATTGCAATATCTTGTCGGCAGAGCTTCCCACCATCACATATTGATGTGGTCCTCATTGGAAACCATTTTGATGAAAGGAATACTATCTAGCCCAATCTTCTTCAAATATTTTTTTATTTATTTATTAATGATGTAGGTATTTTGTGTTTTAATTGAAACATTTATATTCATATTTAAAAAGTGATGGGTTATACACAATTTTGTTAAATGAGAAGAATTTTGTTAATTAAAAGAATATTTTGTTGATTGATTTAATGTTTTAGTTACTCGTTTAAATTATATAATTTTTAATTTTTACTTATAAATATTTTTTTATTTACATTAATAATATGAATATGTTATATTTTAATTTAATATTTATATTTACAATTTCCCAAAACTACTTAAGTTTTATCATAAAAGATGGCGTTGGTATCCAAGGATATACTATTAATAATATATTTCCATTATCATAAAATCTTATGCTCTTGCACTAACACCATTTTCATTATCATAGAACCCTGTGCTCATGCACTAGCACCATTTACCATCAAGAAAGCATGATCAATTACTTGTTAAGTTGTGAATTCGAGAGTACTAAATATAATGTTTTATGGAAAATATAAGGTGATTTGGGTTTGTAATATGATTATACAAATCTAATGATTTATTAAATATATGATCATTTTATCTTAACAAAGGTTTAAAGTAATATAGTTTGATTTTCTCTTCATCTTAAAAGGGTTGAAAGTAATATTAACACGAGAGATCATAGTTCATAACTTCTCCACCTTATCATGAAACTATGTTGTTGTATTAACACAATGTGTACCTGAGAAATACTCAATCAACCACTTTAACTTGAGAAACTTATATTTCCTAGGTTTTGGACCAAAGTCATTATTTTTACAATCATTCTAACTTGGTGCTGGACTAAAACTTAACCAACTATAAAATGATTAGTCTTAACAAGAACATGGAGGTAGCCTTATGTTTTCAATATGGTTACATAGACCCACCCACCCATCAAGATGTTTGACCACTTCATCTTAATCTAGGTTGTTAGTAAGTAAAGGGCATTATTTTCCCTTATCTAGGTTTTGAATCAGAGTCATTATTTTGACAAACACTCCAACTTGTTGCTAGTCTACAACTTAACCAAATATTAAATGATTAGTCTTAAGGAGAACGTGGAGGTAGCCTTAGGTTTGCAACCCATCAATCAATATGTATGGCCACTCCATCTTCATCTGGGTTGTTAGTAAGTAAAAGGTTTTTTTCTCCCTTGTCTAGGGAGATCACTTTTAATGGGAGATGGTACAAAACTCTTTTCAACATCAACTTTACAACTCGATGACCTTAGTATATGAGTTTGTCACTGAGGCATACTATATGGCACTAGATTTCAATGAGAAGCTAAGTTGAGATGCATGAACGAGGAAAACAAGGAGGGTGGAAGACATTCTTAATAGATACAAAACAACATAGGTTTGACACTAACACATGTTGTGCTCCCTCTTTCAAATGCTCATAACCCCAATACTACTTTATGGACACAAAGTATGGGGACTAAATATTTCTAGAAATAAATGGAACCAATTCGAGTGGGTGCAAAAACACTCAATAATAAGCTACCAAAGCACAAAGGGAGTCCCTTGTCCCACAAATAAGGGGTTTGATACAATAGTTCGATGTATGGTTAGGTTGTGACCTTAAAAATCAGATTTTTATTATTATTATAAAATATAACACCCCTAACAAGATACTTTTAACTGAAACATGATTGTACTTAATGGAATTGAAGTTGGCACTAAGAAAACTTATTTTTATTGATAGGGAATTGTAGCCATGGATAGACATGATTTCAGTAAAAATAAACCAAAATAAGTTTAAAAAGATGAACAAAACATGAAACCAACAGTGCCAAAAATGGTTTGAAGAGTGGAATATAGAAGTAGAAAGGTGCTCAACGGTTAAACGACCCTAAAAAGTCATGTACAAGAATTCTATAGGAAGGGAAAATGGAGAAACATGCCAAAATAAAATAACGATATTACATAAACAACTTTAACAAACACAAGGAGATCAAAGTGCAAAACTACTTGAAACTTAACATCCCATGGTTTGAAAGCAAGTAATATCACATATGAGAACCAACTAATATATGTGAATATATGAATATGTGAAATGAGAATATGAGAACAATCCAAGGCTTTATGGGAGGAAAGGTTATGTTGAGTATGTAGAAGTAGGGAGGTACAAGCTTAATGATACTTTCTCATATGTTGTGCAACATACTCATGAATTAGGTAGAGGTTGAATTTGCATATTAGACACTATAAATTAAAATTTCAGGAGTATTGTAAGGTAGCTAGAGAGGTAGTGGGGGGGGGGGCACAGAGGGCCCATAGTGATAATAGTGGAGGCCATTCAATGTAAGGTGGACTAGGTCCACTATATTATTAAATAAGGCCCATTATGATAGTTAGATATAATAAATGAGTAATTAGATATAATAAATGTAAGAGGACTTCTTAGAAGGTTCTACTTTTAGAAGATTCCCCCTCTAGAATGTTCTTAGGTGATGGTAGTACTATATAAGGGGGTTCAAGCAATGTAATGGGATACAAAGAGAATTATTGTATTTGGAGCGGTAGCTCAATAGGAGGATGCCCCCACAAAGAGGCAAGTGAACATGAGAGGATCTCTTCCATAATAGGATCCATTGTATGGTGTTGCCCTACCTTAAGAGTTTGGTAATAATAAAGTGTGGTTTCTTCTATATTGATCTGTGGATCTATTGTGTATTCAATATTTGTGATGATTATATTTGTAGATCTATCCAAGTTCTTAACAAGTGGTATCAGAGCACTTTTCTTGGCAGATATTGTGGGAAAATATTTTTTATTTTTGCAGATTTTTTCGGAGAAGAAAAAAGAGGGCCGCGACATTCTAGAAAATTTCGGTATATTTTTGTGCAAAATTTGCAGAACCAGGTTGTATATCTGAGTTCCTCTAAGAAAAACACCGAAGTTCAAAAAACAAATCGTCTGAAACGGAGTCCGGGAAGTCAAGATATTGAAGTTTTCAAATCTGCAATTTTTCAGGTTTTTTTCCGCGGACGGCGGCGCAATTTTTTTTTTTTATTTCTGTAGGAGATAGAGGCTGAATTTGCCCAAACAAATTACAGATCTAAGTTCCTCTCACAATTTCACCCAATTTCAATAAAAAAATCAGCCTAAACGGAGTCCAAGAAGTGAAGTTATGAGCATTTTAAATTCAACAGGTTTTTAGGGTTTTTCCGGAAAATGTCGCAATTTTCTGCAGTAATTTATTGTTCTATTTTTTGGGTTTTTTCGTGATGGTGGCAGGATTGAAGATTTCATAAGGTGCTCGGATGGCTATTTCTTCTCAAACCCTCAGAGAAATTCTACATATTACTGAAGCATTCAAAGCCTGATAGTGTGGCACATTGCATGATAGATTCCATGACCTTGCAGATGGCCTCAATGATAGTTTTCGTAGTATTCAAGATTCATTGGATAGTATGCAAGAGATATTTCTTATGACAGACATCGTGAATGAATATCATCAAGAAGTGTATTCATGGTATGCTTTGGAGGACGATTGTGATGATTGGTATATAGATAGTTGTCATTTCTGGGATGACAACCACTTCCATCTTCTATTTGATGACTCTCCTTCACCTCATATAGAGCACATTATGGAGAGAAGTCCAGCGTCTTCTATGCACACTATTTTTTAGTATTCTTTAGTACTAGTATGTTATTCAAATGATTTTGGGGATATGGAGGGATCTACATATTTGGATCCCCATGCTCAATGTAAATATTTGGAGTATCATTTTCAGTTGGTTCTTGAGTTCAGATATATTTCGTGTGGAGTTCACATGAACACTTGGACACGGGACCCTGGTTTACAATGGCGGTTGGAATACTTCAACATAGTGGCTTCCATTTCTCAATGGGACCATGGTTCTCTAGTCTACTTCAGCATTGTGGTCCACATTTATCCATGGGACCCTGGTATATGGTTGTACATCAAGCGTTGAGGACAACACTTTCATAAGGGGGATGGAATGTAAGGTAACTAGAGAGGTAGNGCCCATAGTGATAATAGTGGAGACCATTCAATGTAAGGTGGACTAGGTCCACTATATTATTAAATAAGGCCCACTATGGTAGTTAGATATAATAAATGAGTAATTAGATATAATAAATGTAAAAGGACTTCTTAGAAGGTTCTACTTTTAGAAGATTCCTCCTCTAGAATGTTCTTAGGTGATGGTAGTACTATATGAAGGGGTTCAAAAGCAATGTAATGGGATATGAAGAGAATTATTGTATTTGGAGCGGTAACTCAATAGGAGGATGCCCCCTCGAAGAGGCAAGTGAACATGAGAGGATCTTTTCCATAATATGATTCATTGTATGGTGTTGCCCTACCTCAAGGGTTTGATAGTAATAAAGTGTGGTTTCTTCTATCTTGCTTTGTAGATCTATTGTGTATTCAGTATTTGTGGTGATTATATTTGTAGATCTATTCAGGTTCTTAACAAGTATCTAGTGGGAAGTATGTCAAGGATGGTTGAGAAAATGATATAAGAAATAAGTATATGGTCAAGAGTAGAGTTAATGTAGCAACCAACCCTTGATGCATAACAAGAGAGACCCGATCCAATTGTGTAGATCAAGTCCATGATTTGGGTCTTACCATTACACCACCATATTTGGTTATCATAATATCTTGGAACGTGTCACATAAAATATTAACTCCATTGTCCTATGTAATCATTCAATGTTGTGGATGGTTTAATATGATATGTCTATCCATTATATCAAAGTCACCCAACAAACCTTCACTCACATTAGTACAAGGGACCGCCATTAATAAATTTTTTGCCTTTATCATGAAACAATGGCGACATTAACACAACACATGCCTCAAAAAGTCTCAACCAATTGCCTTAACACAAGAAGCACACTTGCTAGCTTTTGAACCTGACACATTATTGTGGCAAGAGCTCCAAGTTGTTGCTATACTATAGCTCAACAAACTATAAAACAACAAGACTTAAGGAGAATATGGGGTTGTGCTTGGATTTGTAATATGGCCGTGTGGACCTAGACACCCATTAAGATGTATGATCACTCCATCTTATGGAGGTTGTCACCAACTAATGGATCCTTGATATTTTCTTAATTAGATGAACCCCTTTTAATTAAAGAGGGCACAAAAGTCCTTATGATATCAACTTTCACTATAATGTTATGATCAAGCACTATCTATTTCATTAAGGTCTTATCCTAAGCAAGAACTATCACATTAACATAAGGGACCACAATTATGAACTTCTTTGCATTATCACATAATTAATGTTGCCTTGTTCAAACGACTCACACTTTAGAAGGGCTTGATCACAACTTTAACACACAAAAAAAACACATTTTAGGTTTTGAACATGAATTATCATAATCACAAGCACCTAAACCACAACCCAACAAATTAAAAAACTATAAAGTCACAGGCCTTAAAGCGAACATGAGTTGAAGATAGGTGTATAATATAGTTACCAAAACCCAACCACACTTTACATTTATGTCCATTCCATCTTGATGGGGGTTGTACCCAACTAATGGAACAATAATTTTTTTTTGGTTAAACCCCTTTTCACTAAAGAGAGTATAAATCTTCTCACAATATTAACTTTATAGCAATGAGGCTTTGGGTAAGAAGCAACATGGTAGATTATAAAATCGAGAGTTTTAAGGAAAATTCGGCGTTGACTTTGGTTTGTAATATGGTTACATGAAGTAAACCATTAAGATGTATGGTTGATTTTCTTTTCAAAGTAAGTAAAGATGAGAAGGAAATCCTCAACATATGACAACGTTACCTAAACTAACATAAGTTTGTGGTTCAAATGGATTTAATTACTCCCTTTTTATCTAAAAAATTATTGCGAGAAAGAAGCAACCATTCTCCAAAACTTACGTAATGCTTGAGAACAAAATTCCACCAAATAATATCCATACAAACTTTTAAGCAAACAAAACACAATCCCAATCATATGAATGAACAATCCATACTAAACCTATCCCTACAATCTTTTAAGCAAAAAGAACACAATCCCAATCATGTGAATGAACAATCCATACTATACCATATTATAATTAGCAATAATAAAACTAACTATTTAATTTAATCTATTTTGATAATAATATTATACTTCTTTAAAAATATAAAATACATAATTAATCTATTTTGATAATAATATTATACTTCTTTAAAAATATAAAACCTCTTACAATATCAACTTTACAATTAAAAGACCTTTTACTATAAAGTCAACCAACAAACTATAAAGTAATTTCCATTAAGTAAAACATAAGGAAGGCCTCTACTATGAAGGTGACAAGGCTCAAGGAAAACATAAGGATGGTTTTCACTATGAAGTCACTTCACAAATTATAAAGTGACAAGGCATAAAGAAAATTAAAGTCACCTGGCAAACTATAAAGTAATCTACATTAAGTAAAACATAAGGAAGGCCTCTACTATGAAGGTGTCAAGGCTTAAGGAAAACATAAGGATGGCTTTCAGTATGAAGTCACTTGACAAATTATAAAGTGACAAGGCATAAAGAAAACATAAGGATGTTTGGTTAATTAATTTAATTTTCCATAAACATTTTAATTTTTTAATTCTTAAAAAGAATATAAAGTGAGTTTGGATTTATAATATATTTATATAAATTTAATTATTAAGTGAGTTTAGATTTAGTTATTATTATTAAAATAAGATAAAAAAATATTTATTTTAATTTATTTTTAATTATAATTTTATAAAAATAAATTCAATTATAAATTATAATTTTATTATCATAAATTACAATTAAAAAAAACATTTTTTCTAAATAAATTTTAAAAAATTAAATTTTCTAAATAAATTTAAAAATTAAAAATACAATTTAAATAATTAAAATATATAATTTCAATAATATTAAAATTACAAATTAAAAAATATATCACCACACAATATCCTAGGTTCAACCCTATGATATCACCACACAATATCATAGGTTCAACTCTATGATACATTGAGATATTTACAATTTTATTAAAAATAAATAAAATTTACTATAAAATCACCTCAATTATTAATTAAAATCTCATTATCATAAACTACCATTAAAAAATCATTTTTCTAAATAAATTTAAAAAGTAAAAATACAATTTTAAGAGTTAAAATATATAATTTCAATAATTTTAATTTTAAAATAACAAATTAGCAAATATATCACCACTCAATATCCTACGTTCATGATACATAGAGATATCGAATAAAGCTCAAGAATGGAACCCTAATAGCTCACTCCCCACCTTGGACTTAGAAGTCCATTAAACTATTAATGATGGGACTAGAGAATATAGTCTCATATATATAAAATTAGAGATATTTGTAAAATTTAGATAGTGAAAATATAATATTATGTTATAGATTAGAGATTACAAATATTTGAGATTCACAGTTAAAATCGATGATGGGTACTGTTGGGGTCCTAGAGAGTCGGAACAAGGGCGGTGGTGGTTAATACGAGTAGCTAGCGCAGTAAACTCCTGTGGGCAGCAAGGACAGGGACGGGCAGCCCGCATTGGCCATGCTGCCCGGCCCGTTATCCCAGCTGGTATTACCGGGAACTCACATGCACTTTTTTCCCTTTCTTTTTCCCATGCCTTAGCTTCTGTGCAATTTGCTTCTTCGTCTTCCATAGATTTTCTCAGCATTGGCGTAATTCGAGTAGATTTTCACCCTCCTTTTTATTCTTACCTCTGCAGCAAAAGGCCGAGTTATGTTTCTCACATTGAATTGCATTAATGGAGGAATGTGGGTCATTCCAGCAGAGCAAAACTTGCCCTCGGGAATGTGATATCTGGTTAACTGTATTGAAAAGCAGTAGATGTGGGATGGTTGCTCATTTTTACTGAAGAAAAGGTTCTTTGTATACAAGAAGCTGGAGGAGGAGAAGCCAAGGTACTAGCTAGTCCTTGAGCTTTCGGGACTCTGCCTACCCAGCTCCTGAGGTTAACTCTGGCCTGAACATGTGATTCTGGGTCCATTTTGGCGTCTGCCCACAAGTTTCCTTGTGGGGAAAACACTAGGGAACTTGATAAAATTCATGTTTTTTCGATTGCAGAAGTACCCCAAAATGGATTTTGAGCTGAAAAGGGATGAAGATTAGACAAGGACGAGTTTGTTGGGTTGTGCTGAAAAGCAAAGCAGATCTGCTGTGCAATCTGAAATTCAGTTTATATCCAGTCTGCAATCAGGATTCCACTTTTTTCTGAAGACTGATAGCAATGGAGGCCAATGCTGGACTGGTTGCTGGTTCTCACAACAGGAATGAGCTTGTAGTCATCAGGCCTGAAGGAGAAGTGGGTGTAAGTATATTATCCCTAATTCAATACCCTTTTAATAACCAGAGTCCCTAAATGTGACTTTTTCGTACTAATTATTGGATCCAAGCAGAGCTGCCCTTCGCGTATTCTGCATTGCTCAATAAGAAAATGCTTTGTTCTGTACATGCTTGCATTGTTTTTATTCCATGTAATATCGCGTGGATCTTGTACAAGTATATCACAGTTACCCTTTATTTCCTTTGCATTATCTGTTCTTGGCAATTCTATAGGGGATGCTTGCTTTAAGAGTGAGTTGATTCCGACCAGCAAGGTCTATCAGGATAAAAATATAGTCTTGTGTTTGTTTGCCTATAAGCCCAGTATCAAGTTTACTAATTAGTCAACCTTTCCTGTTGCTAGTAGTTGTTGTAGGGAGTTATGTGTTGCCAATCTCATATTTGGATCCAATGTTATGAATAATAGTTCTTTCATTGCCCTGTTCTAGATAGTTGGCTGTGGATCTGGTACAAAACCCAAATGTTTTTGCTTTCTATGCAATTATTAGATGACATTGTGTTTTCCCTTTCATAGCACTACAGATAACTAGATTATTGTGTTGTCGAATTCATAGCACTACAGTTAACAAGATTATCGTGGGTATTTTGCAGCCTAAGCCTCTACATCATTTAAGTGCACAAATTTGCCATATTTGTAGTGATGACGTTGGTCTCACAGTGGATGGGGAGCTGTTTGTTGCCTGCAACGAATGTGCATTCCCAATCTGCAGGACTTGTTACGAGTACGAGCGGAGTGAGGGTAACCAGGTCTGCCCTCAATGCAAAACGAGATTCAAACGCCATAAAGGTAAGTGCTCTGGCTTATTTTGAGCAATGCCAGTTTACATAGCTTAGATCTGCTTGATTTTCTGAACAGTCGTATTGTTTCTTGAGACCCTACAAACTGCTTCCCTATATTTTTCGAGTGCATGTATCGTATATAGTCTTAAAGGTGTCTAATTTGCAGGAAGTGCCAGAGTTCAAGGAGATGAAGAAGAAGATGATGTTGATGATCTTGAAAACGAGTTCAATTTTGGCGACCGAGACAAACAAGATATGCAGTACATCGCGGAAGCAATGCTCCATGGGCAAATGAGCTATGGCCGAGGTGGTGATACAGATATGCCTCATGTAGTTCAGACAACTCTTCCACAAGTGCCGCTACTTACCAATGGCCACATGGTACTTGGGGACTATTTTATCATTTGGGGCGTTCTTGTAGTGCTGATGATGCTCTCATGAGCATAGTTTTGATGTTTAGATCTCCGATTGGTTTTTTTCCTGGTAAATGATGCCCTTACTCTTCTCTAATTTTGATTTGTTTGCTTTGCAGGATCCAGGGATCCCTCCAGAACACCATGCTCTAGTCCCTTCATTTATGGGTGGGGGAAGAAGAATTCATCCATTCCCTTATGCAGATTCTAATCTTCCAGGTTTGTGATTCCAAATCACTAGTTGGACCTTTGGTTTTGGTAGATTGAGTTCACTATGTTTTCAATGAACTTTACTTATATTATCTTTGGTCTTTTCTTAACATTCCTACCACTACTTCTCTGCAGTCCAAGCCAGGTCGATGGATCCAACCAAGGACTTGGCAGCTTATGGATATGGAAGTGTAGCATGGAAGGAGAGAGTAGAAGACTGGAAAATGAGGCAGGAAAAAATGCAGGTCATGAGAAACGAAGGAGGACCATTAGGAGGAGGAAAGGATTGGGATCCTGATGGAAATGGACCAGATGGTCCAGATCTGCCATTGTATTCTTCCCAAACCTTCAAGCTAGTTTTTATTTTTTATTTTGAATAAGTTTCCCTTGAGCCTTAATCGATAGGCTCACAGTGCCGTTAATGTTTATAACGAAATGTATGCATGAAGTATTGTGTTATTGGTGTAATTGGTTTTCATCATTTTCATTTGAAAAGGTAAAGTGCATTGCTGGGCAGTAACTTATCTTGTAATGCAATCCATGGTGTTTTGATAATGGGTTAAATTGAACAGAATGGATGAAGCAAGGCAGCCTCTGTCAAGAAAGGTACCTATTCCTTCAAGCAGGATAAATCCATACCGGATGGTGATCATACTCCGGCTTGTAGTTATTGGCTTCTTCTTTCATTATCGTGTAATGCATCCTGTGAATGATGCATATGGTATATGGCTCACTTCAGTCATCTGTGAAATATGGTTTGCATTTTCTTGGATCCTTGATCAGTTTCCAAAGTGGCTTCCGATTGACAGAGAAACTTATCTGGATAGATTGTCATTGAGGTAAATCAACAATGTCCCATACTTGCCAAAAACAATTTGGTTTATTCTGGTTTATTTTATTTTGCTATTTGGCAGATAGGCCTTTGTTGTAACTCTCAGATTTGTTGGGTTTCAGGTATGAGAAAGAGGGACAACCTTCTGGACTTTCTCCGATTGATATCTTTGTCAGTACTGTGGATCCTCTCAAGGAGCCTCCACTTGTTACTGCAAATACAGTTTTGTCTATCCTTGCAGTGGACTATCCTGTTGACAAAGTTTCTTGCTATGTATCTGATGATGGTGCTGCCATGTTGACATTTGAGGCACTCTCAGAAACATCAGAGTTTGCAAGAAAGTGGGTCCCTTTCTGTAAAAAGTTTAGCATTGAGCCTCGTGCCCCTGAGTGGTACTTTCAACAGAAAATAGATTATCTAAAAGACAAAGTACAACCATCCTTCGTGAAAGATCGCAGGGCTATGAAGGTATGCACTGTTTAGAATGCTTAGTTTACTTATTTTTTTCTCATTTTCCTCTATTTGGCTTGTTTCTAATATCACGTTTCATAATTGATGTTGATCTACAGAGGGAGTATGAAGAATTTAAGGTACGCATCAATGCTTTAGTTGCGAAAGCACAGAAGGTGCCAGAAGAAGGTTGGACAATGCAGGATGGAACACCATGGCCTGGGAACAATGTACGAGACCATCCGGGAATGATACAGGTTGGATTTTATCAATAATGCACAGAATCATTTTTTAGCATTTAGTCTTTATTGGAATGATTGTCTAGCACTACTTGCAAACTTGCACTTGAGAATGGCCCTTCTGATAATAGTTACTCAAATTATGAACTGCAGGTATTTTTGGGTCATACTGGAGGACTTGATACTGATGGAAATGAACTGCCTCGCTTGGTCTATGTTTCTAGAGAAAAGAGACCTGGATTCAATCATCATAAGAAAGCCGGCGCAATGAATTCTTTGGTATGATTTCCAGCTCATTAACTGTTTTCCATTGGTATTGAAATAAATTTGGGAAGCTGAGTTAAACTTTAAAGTCCTTTGGTTTGTTAAAAGTCGTGCTGGTGCTAAATGTAGGAAATGATGTCATATGTCTTGTCACATTTTCAGGTTCGAGTCTCTGCTGTTCTTACAAATGCTCCTTATATGCTGAACTTGGACTGTGATCATTATATAAACAATAGCAGAGCTCTTCGTGAGTCCATGTGTTTCATGATGGATCCTACTGTTGGAAAGAAAGTCTGTTATGTGCAGTTTCCCCAGAGGTTCGATGGTATTGATAGGCACGATCGTTATGCCAATCGCAACATAGTTTTCTTCGATGTAAGCAGAAGCCAAATATCGTGTGCATTTACTTGCCTTCACCGTATTACTTAAGTCGTTCCATTTTTCTCATTCTATAATATGTCCAAGCTAAATTACAAACTTGTTACCTTCTGCAGATCAATATGAAAGGTTTGGATGGCATTCAGGGACCCATATATGTTGGTACTGGATGTGTTTTCAGAAGGCAAGCACTTTATGGATTTGATGCTCCTAAAGCTGAGAAGGAACCCACAAGGACTTGTAATTGCTGGCCAAAATGGTGTTGTTGTTGTTGCAAATCCCGAAAGAAGAACAAGAAAGTGAAAGCCAAGCAAGAAAAGAAGAAGAAGAAATCCAAGCGCAGTGATGCCAGTCTTCCTATATTTAATTCAGAGGACATAGAAGTAGTAGAAGGTAGGTTTTGTATTTTATCTGGTAGCTTCTAATCTTGGTTACTAAAGCTGTACATCCTCTAGCCTTTTACTAGTTTGTCATGATGCTTGAACTTCCTGGATAAAAACTGTGTAAGCAGTTTTGAAACGTCAAACATTTCGAGTGGACAAATGCTGTGTAAGCAGTTTTGAAATGTCAAACATTTTGAAATCCAGTCGAAATGTTTGACATTTCAAAACTGCTTACACAGCATTTGTCCACTCGAAACGTTTGACGTTTCAAAACTGCTTACACAGTTTTTATCCAGGAAGTTCAAGCATCATGACAATCTGTGGAAACCTGCACACTCGTGTAGTTAGTAGTAGTTTTTGTAGTGTAACTGAAACAACTGTTTTTCTGTATGCAGGAATCGACAGTGAAAAGTCAGCACTCATATCTCAGATTAAATTGGAAAAGAAATTTGGACAGTCCCCTGTTTTTGTTGCCTCTACCCTTCTTGAGAATGGTGGTGTACCACAAAATGCTAGTCCTGCTTCACTTTTAAAAGAAGCCATTCATGTTATTAGCTGTGGCTATGAAGATAAAACGGACTGGGGAAAGGAGGTGATTACAGTGAAATCAATTCTTAGAAAAATTATGTATGCATGTCGACATCTTTCATGTTATTGATTCTTTGTTTGTTTATGCCAATAGGTTGGATGGATTTATGGTTCAGTTACAGAGGATATATTAACAGGCTTTAAAATGCATTGCCATGGATGGCGGTCTATTTATTGTATTCCTCCAAGGCCAGCATTCAAAGGCTCTGCTCCAATCAATCTCTCAGATCGTCTCCATCAAGTTTTGCGTTGGGCTCTTGGATCAGTTGAAATTTTCCTGAGCAGACACTGCCCTGTTTGGTATGGATACGGAGGGGGGCTGAAATGGTTGGAGAGGCTGTCCTATATAAACGCAACCATATACCCATGGACATCCATACCTCTGGTGGCATACTGTACCTTGCCAGCTATATGCTTGCTTACTGGAAAATTCATTATTCCAGAGGTACTCCCCTTCACATTAATGCCTATATCATTGCATCTGAGTTGGCTTGTGAAGGTCTCAGCCATTTTGATATATTGTTTTAGCAGTAATACAAATGAACATCATTTTGAATTGTGTTAGGACAGATTACTGATAGGTATCTGTTTCTGTGTTTGATTTACAGCTCAGTAATATAGCGAGTCTTTGGTTTCTTGCACTCTTTATCTGTATCTTCACAACTGGCATCCTAGAGATGCGGTGGAGTGGTGTTGCAATTGATGACTGGTGGCGAAATGAACAATTTTGGGTGATTGGAGGTGTGTCTGCACATCTGTTTGCTGTTTTCCAAGGGCTGTTGAAAGTTCTTGCTGGTATTGATACAAATTTTACTGTGACATCAAAAGCTGGAGATGATGATAATTTTTCAGAGCTATATGCATTTAAGTGGACAACCCTATTGATCCCCCCCACAACACTACTTATAGTGAACCTCATTGGAGTGGTTGCTGGGGTGTCTAATGCCATTAATAATGGATATGAGTCATGGGGCCCTCTGTTTGGAAAACTGTTTTTCTCCTTCTGGGTGATTGTGCATTTGTATCCTTTCCTAAAAGGTTTGATGGGGAGACAGAACCGGACACCAACAATTGTTGTTGTGTGGTCCATTCTACTTGCATCCATCTTTTCTCTGTTATGGGTTCGGATTAATCCATTCATAGCCAGGTCAGATGGACCCACATTGGAAGAATGTGGCTTAAATTGTGATTCTGAATAAGCTTTCAGATGACCATATCTTACCAGATCTAGGAGAGTTTTGTGGCATATTTCTGTCACCAAATGTGCAATATTCTACTGTGGACTATGCAATGGTGTTGATATGATAATCTTGATGTATATGACATTTTGAAAGCATACTCTACTAGCCAGTGGGCATCAGTAGATAGTGTTAAAGAGATAACTATGTCACGTGACACTGGAGTTCTGGCAGATTAAGATTGGTGATGGCACTTAGAAGGAAAAGACCAAAGCTTTCTCCATGTAGTTTATAATTATCTAGGTAGTGCTTCCGATTCCTTAATGAAGTTAAAACTTCTACCTACTTGGTTAAGACTGCCACTGACGGGCACTAAATGGTTGAATTGCTCGAGCAATTGTGGTAGAGCTGATCATTCTTTATTACTTGGTACCAAGGGTCAACAATGTGCATGTATATTTCATGTTGATCTTGCATTGTTTTCTTTCCAATAAGGGCATATTTATGCTTGCCATCGAGGTCCAATATGCAAGGGAGGGCGTGGGAGATGCAGATTTTTTAGTATTTATTGATTAGTGGTTCTTCTGTCACCTCTGTATCTCAGATATTCTCTAGCTTTAATGTGTTCAGCAAGCAGTGTGGGATAAGGTTTCACTCCAGTTAATTATTTTGGATTGTGCTAATTTATTTAGCAAGGGACTGCCAGTCTGTTGCCAACGGACATGGTTGGTATTGGATTTGGAAACTGTTGTGGTAAGCTTGACAACATCTTGCCTATAAATTTGTCTAGATGTGTCATCTTATTTGTAATAACAAGTTATTAAGAAATTATCTGGGCTTTCTATTATCTGCCCTCGATTATATATCTCTCTCACTGTTGCAGTTATCATGTAAAGTTAGTTTGCTGGTGTGTGGTTGTACACATAATATTTAATTCCGACTTTGATATTCTTTTCAAAATTGCTCAAAATGTGCAAACACGTTTCATTACTGTGATGTTCACTGAGAAGCCTGTATTTGTTTTCCTAAGTCAAGCCATTTGTTTGTCAGATTTTCTTGCATCTCCACCCATAAAATAATATGTTAGAGATGGAAATAATATTTCTTGAGCCAGACATGTATTCATTCCTAATGGAGCAAGGCGGTTGTGGAAACTAGATAAATGCTGGATTAAGTGTTTAAATTATTCAAGTTCCTTTTATTTGGTTGGACATTCATGCAGAAATAGTTGGAGTACTGATCACTTCTTCCTTTGCAAGATATAGTTGAGGAGCAGCTAAACACCATCAACATTGAAAACAATAATTTCGTGGCAAACATGCAACTGATAATGGTTGAATCCTCAAGATACGGGATACTAACCTACTTGTCTTTTGGGGAGTTACAAGCAGTTTCCATATGAATGTGGATCTTAAGTCTATCGACACATATATTGGATAATTCTATTTCTATTTGAATGCAAGCATATGTTTAGTATAAAATGACTATTGTTAGGGATTTAACCTCCTTAACCCCTCACGTAGGTAGAATAATATATTTTCCATGTAATAAAGACTGATATTAGTTAATAAGGTCTATTTAATAATGTGAACAAGTCTAATGTAAGAAGACTTAATAAAAACTTCAATTTTTAGAAAGATCTTTCTCTAAAATGTTATTTAAAAGATAGAATTAGTGATAATAATAATAATAATCTATTTTTAAGGTCATGACCAAGCGAGACACCAAACTGGTGTATGAGACCCCTTGGTTTGTGGGACAAGGGGCTCCCTTCATGCAAAGTCTATGGATGTATACATACCCACCTACCTCTGGATTTGAACCTATGATTTCAAAGGAGGAAACACATGTTTTTAACCATTATGCCCACTCAGGTTGCATAAATAGGAGTAGAAGGCATGATAAAGTCTTGTCTTGAGAATTATTGTAATAGAGTGTTGCTCTATTTGAGGTTTCCTTCTTGAATAGACAAATGAACTTGACTTTTTATTAATAAATGTATCATTGTTGGTGTTATTTTCTATATTTTGCTGTTTCGATAGTATTTGCTGCAATATTTATGTTTTTGCTTATTATAATACATCTGATATGTTACAAGTGGTATCAAGGCACTTTCCTCTGTAGTTGTAGGAATTTTTTTAGGATAGATGTGTACTACTGGTGTTTTTGAAACACATGGATTTGTTGTTCAACATGTAACATTGTGGTTGAGAAAGACTACACAGTAAATACAAATGGTTTCATGGGGTTACTCAAAACGAACGTTTTGCCTTAACCCCTATTGGTACCCCTTTGAGTAATACCGCATTAGATAAAATCTATACATGACCATCACTCCCATGTATCATTAGGTATATTGGAAGTCACCTAGGTCTCTTGAAACCAGCTCTAGATCAATCGACTGATTGCGTGATCGTTATAATAACATCAAGAACAACTCTCGGGAAGATACTCTCTAGTACCTGGGTAATAAGGTAGTACAACTAAGGGTACGATCAAGTTTCTTTAGTTGGTGCCTTGAGATATTGGGTTGAGTAACTATTGTTCTACCTTGCAAATATATCATAGAGCTATAGCACAGGACAAACCCTTGTCTGTAGGCACTCTGAAAACCCTAGCCCTTGGAAAATGAACATAACAACAAAGAAACAGAGAAATTTTGTCGGGCAATCCTGCCTCCTGCATCCATGTTACAAAATTCTTACATAGTTGCTGCTATTAAGAATTTGGTGTTGATTTATATTTTTTGCAGTGAAAGTCTAGTCGAGGTGGATCAACTGACAGTTGAAGTCGAGGTGGATCGACAACAAGTCGAAGTCGAGATGGTTTGACTGGGTAAAGTCGAATTCGAAGGTCGAGGTGGTTCGATATGGTAAAGACATCGACAACAAGTTGAAGAGGTCAATTGATAAGAGGTTGAAAGGTGGGCGTGTGACAACCGACTGAACGCTGAATGAATGTCGACTAGTAGTCCATCGGTAACCTCGTCTTGGTAGTCTATTATAATAGAATCTTGAGATTCGCTAGATTTGTAGCCAATGATTTGCGTGG
Organism: Picea engelmannii; assembly: GCA_009831015.1. Taxonomy (NCBI): domain Eukaryota; kingdom Viridiplantae; phylum Streptophyta; class Pinopsida; order Pinales; family Pinaceae; genus Picea; species Picea engelmannii. The sequence goes on along the minus strand of ML809723.1, from coordinate 108,516 downwards.
CTTTGTAACCATTTTTAGACACCTTTTCTTTAGGGTTTTGCTCACTGTAAAGCCTATAAAGGTGTGTTGTAATGATGTAAAAGCTAATCTTTAGATGATGAATGACTAATCATCAAGAATCAATAATCGTAGAGGTTGTTGGTCATGTAGATGTAAGCTGAATTGGCTACAAGGTTGTTCTTGTGTAAGCAAGAGGGTATGATGTCGATTGTGTCTTAGGTGTGGACAAAGGTTAGACATGTGATCTTTTATTCTAAATGAATAAGACAATAAGAGAGCAAAACGCTCAAGGAATGATGGTTTTCTCGGTTTGGGTTTCCAGGGTAAAATTTCTGTATTGTGTTTGCTTTGTCATTTACTCTCTTGATTAAATCTTTCTTCCTCTCTTATGCTAGGTTTAGTGGAAGTGTTCTTCATTTCCTAACATTTGGGCATTCCGTTACTGCAGTATTCTTCAGGCCGAAGTATAGTGGTCCCACTGACACCCTTATTTGAGACCTATCCATTGAATTCCTCCCTTTGCCTTGATCATTGTGGTACTTATCACTTGTAAGTTTCTTATATTTTATATTTTTTAATTTTTTCCGTGGACCCACTGACCCCTCTCGACACCCTTTTTTTGCCACCTATCCCATTGAATTCCTCTCTTTGCTTTGTCCGTTGTGATACTCCACATCTGTAACTCTTTTTTTGTGCGGACCCACCTGTACATTTTTTGCCTCTTCATCAATGGCTCTCACTCGCGGCCAAGAAATCAATACTTTGCTTGTCGACAACACCCAAAACAAGGACATCAAGCACATCAAAACCAATCTCAACGCCCTCGATTCCAATGTTAAGACCCTCAAGGACCAATATAGCTCCCTCAAGGACCAACGTGCCACTATCAACGCCACATTCGAAAAACTGGTGAGCCAATCTCTGAACCCTACCTCCTCTGAACAACCTTCCTATCAGGAAAACGGTGAATCATCATTTTTCTATGGTCCTCATTCCCATCACCTTCACTATGACCCCCATCTTCCCAGAGTTGAGGTCAATAAATTTGATGGCTCAAATACCATGCGATGGGTCACTAAAATGGGACATTATTTTTCTTTGTATGACATTACTGATGAGTTGGGAAAACTATCTGGATCTTGAACTCTAACAATGGTGACAATGACGTAAAAATGTACCCCAAGGGTATGTTGCTTGGAAACAGTTTGTTGCAGAGCTTTAGAGCTTTATAAACGCTTTGACACCGACACAAACCATTTAGGTTGTTTGTCCAAGTTGAAACAGTCTGACATAGTGGAAAACTTTATAACTGTTTTTGAGCACTTGATTTTCAGAATAGAGGGCATGTTTGATTCTTTCTTCAAGGAATGCTTTATTAGTGGTCTAAAGGATGAAATCCACACCCCGGTCCTCATGGCTTGCCCCTAGATTTGGCTAGAAGTTACTAAATACACCTAGGAAACACAACAAATTGTCTCCACCCAAAACAAAACCCCTCCTCTATTTCTCGTTTTCGACCCACCAATCCTGCCCCTTTTGTTACTCCTCTCAAGATCCAAAAATTAACTTGGGCATAAATGGTTGAACACCAACTCAAGGGCATTTGCTATAATTGTGATGATAAATATTTTTCGGGGCACAAGTGCAGAGAACATAAGTGTTTTATGGCTATTTCTGATGATGTTTCTGATGAGATTGTTGATGTTTCCCTTATTGAAGAGATATCCCAAGCAAAGGATCCTACTCCACCCTCTGATCCTCCAGAATTTGAACTAATAATTTCGTTGAACTTCCTCACTGACTTCTTTGTTTTCCAAACTCTCAAGTTAATTGGCCACATTAAACATAGGAAAGTTATCATCCTAGTTGACAGTGACAACCCCCATAATTTATTCATTGTTGCATTGCCCAAGAAGTCAATTGCTATATCTATACAATCAACAATTTTCAAGTCATGATTGCCAATGGCAGTGCCATGAAATGTGGGGGGCATTGTGAAAATGTGCGCCTGCAAATTGGTCAGTACCGTATGAAATCTCATATGTTTGCTATAGACATGGACAATTATGACACAATGCTCAATGTTGAATGGTTACACATTCTCGGCCTTATTACCATGGATTATAAGGACTTCACCTTGCATTTCCAACATGAGGGACAACAATATAAGTTCAAAGGTATTACAACAGACTCACCTAAGATTATCAACTCCCACCGAATGGAAAAATTACTAGGAAAAGGTCATTCTGGTATTATTACCCAACTCTATTCTATTCAAGCTATTGAAACACCCTCTGTGCATCCTGACCTCCAATCTATACTCTCACGACACCAAGCTATTTTTAACACCTCTCATGGACTTCTCTCTTCCCGTGGCGTCCGTGATCATTCCATTCCTCTAGTCCCAGGGAATCTTCCTCTAAATGTTCGTCCTTACCGTCATCCCTTTGCCCAAAAAATGAAATTGAGAAAATTGTTCAAGATTTGCTAGAAGTAGGTGTTATCCGTCCAAGTACCAACTCCTATTCTTCTCTAGTAGTCATGGTACTCAAGAAAGAATACATTTGGCACATGTGTCCTAAACAAAATCACAATTAAGGACAAATTTCTCATTCCTGTCATGAATGAATTGAGTGGTGCTTAGTACTTTATCAAACTTGATCTTCGTTTTAGCTACCACTAAATATGTATGAAGGAAGAAGACATTCCCAAAACTACATTTAGAACTCATGAGGGTTACTATGAGTTCTTGGTCATGCCCTTTGGCCTGTGCAATGTTCCATGTGTGCTCTCTCCACTTTTCAAAGTTTCATGAATCATGTCTTTCGTCCCTTTCTTCGTCATGTTGTCTTAGTTTTCTTTGGTGATATTCTCATCTATAATAAAACTTGGCAAGTCCATCTCACCCATGTGGATCACGTTCTCTATCTACTATCTAAGCATCAACTTTTTTTGAAACAGTCTAAATGTGCTTTTGGAGCCTCTGAAGTTGAGTACCTGGGTTATGTTAAAGCTATAAAGGATTGGCCTTGCCTTAAAAATCTTAAAAGCTTGCGTGGTTTCTTGGGTTTAACAAGATATTATCACAAGTTTGTTTAGAATTATGACAAAATCGTTGCTCTTCTCACTCCTCTCCTTAAAAAGAATGCATTTAATTGGACGCTCGAAGCTGATCACTCATTTCAGGTCTTGAAAGATGCTATGTGCACTACTCTTGTCCTCGCACTGCCATACTTCACCAAGACTAAATTTGTCCTAGAATGTGATGCTTTGGGGAAAGGAATTGGGGCAATCCTCATGCAAGATGGTCATCCTTTGGCTTCACTAGCAAACAACTTTTAGAGCGACATTTGGGCCAATCAATCTATGAAAAGGGAATGTTGGCTATTATGCATGCAGTGGATCTTTGGTGTTTTTATCTATTGGGACAACATTTCCAAATTAAAACTGATTATCGTAGCCCCAAGTGTTTTCTGGCACAAAGAATCTCCTCTCCAAAGCAACAAAAATGGGTGACTAAGTTGTTTGGGTATGATTATGAGATCATTTACAAGGACCAAGAAAATGTGGTTGCTGATGTTTTTTCACGGAAATATGAAGACGAAGGGTCCCTCTTTTCCCTCTCTTTGATTGTAACCGATTGGCTTCAAGCAACACACCGAAAATGGTTGCAAGATCCCAAACTTTATAGTTTGATCCAACAATTGCAACATGATCCTCAAGCTTCTCCAGGGTACTCTTGGCACAATGATGAACTTTGCTATAAATGTTGCTTGTATTTAAGCAAACAGTCGAACCTTAAATCCACTATGCTCTTTGAGCTTCACTCTTCTCCCACAATTGGACATTCAGGTTTTACCGAAACCTATGAACGAGTCAAACATTTTTTTTCTAGGAATGTATGAAATAAGACATCCACATTTTTGTGGTTGAATTTGATACCTGTCAACACAATAAGGGAGAAACCGTCAAATCTCCAGGCACACTCCAATCGCTCCCAAATTCCACTTATTATTTGGACATATATTTCTATAGACTTCATTTTAGGCCTACCTAAACCGAGAAATAAATCCGCCATCATGGTTGTAGTAGATCATCTTTTCAAGTATGCTCATTTTTGTGTTCTTCAACATCCGTTTACAACATCCACAATGGCTCAAATTTTTATGGATACTATCTTCAAACTGCATGGCATGCTTCATTCTATTGTTTCCAACCATGATCCAACTTTCACCAACAAGTTTTGGCAAGAACTTTTCAGGCTACAAGGGACTTGATTGTATCTCAGCACCACCTATCATCCCCAGACTAATGGAGACACTGAAGCTGTCAACAAGTGTTAGGAAACATATTTGTGGTGTTTCACATATAACCGACAAAATCAGTGGGTTCAGTGGTTACCCCTAGCTAAATGGTGGCACATCACCTCTTACCATACTGTCACTCGTTTGATTCCCTTTGAAGTGGTCTATGGGAAAAAACCACCATCGATTCTCTCATACATGCCAGGGGTTTCCAAGGTTCGGGAGGTTGATAGCACTCTTACAGTCCGCACGACCATTCTTTGTACCCTCAAAGAAAATTTGGTCATGGCTTAGAATCACATGAAGCAACAAGCAGATCAGGGTCGTTCAGAACGTCAATTTGTTGAAGGGGACTAGGTGTTTCTTCGTTTGCAATCTTATAAGCAAACTTTACTCAAAGTTGAACACTGTTAGAAACTCGCTCCCAAGTTCCATGGTTCTTATTCAATTCTCATACGAGTGGGGCTCATGGCTTACTAGTTAGCTCTTCCCAGTCATTCTAAGTTCCATTTTGTTTTCCATGTCTCATGCTTAAAGAAAGGGATTGGAACTAAGTGTCAGAGTCAAACCAATCTCCCCGAGTTGGATGAAGAATGATCCATTTGGTTGCAGCCACAAGTTGTATTGGACCAGTGTGAGCGTCGTCTCCGTCAACACACCATCAAGGAAGTTTTAGTTCAGTAGAAGGATACACCACCAAAAGATGCCACTTGGGAGCCGACTACCATTCTGCAACAATTTCTCCATTTCAAGCATGAAGGACATGGTTGTTTTTCAAGAGGGAGGACATGTTAGGGATCTAACCTCCCTAACTTCTCACGTAGATAGAATAATATATTTTCCATGTAATAAAGATGGACATTAGTTAATAAGGCCTATTTAATAATGTGAACAAATCTAATGTAAGAAGACTTAATAGAAGCTTCCTCTTCTAGAAAGATCTTCCTTTAGAATGTTCTTTAGAAAATAGAATTAGTATAAATAAGATTAGAAAACATGAGAAAGTCTTATTTTGAAAATTTTTGTAATGGTTGCTCCCTGAAAGAAGAGACAAGTGAACTTGACTTTCTATCAATAAAGGTATCATTGTTGGTGTTGTTATTCTCTATATTTTGCTGTTTCGTTAGTATTTGCTGCGATATTTCTGTTTTTGCTTATTATAATGGTTAAGAACATGTGTTTTCTCCTAAGAGATCACAAGTTCAAATCCAGAGAAGGGTAAGATATGTATACCTCCGTATGTCCCTTGTCCCACAAACAAGAAGGTCTCATACATCAATTTCTTACACACATATTGCATATTCATGGAGCATTGGTGTAGGTGTTACTCATATCAACACTGTGATAGATATCAATGAATGGTTAACATTTATGTTCACAAACATAAATTTGGGAACTTTATGTCAGTGAACACCATTTCTTTCATAGAAATCTTGTACTATTTTTGGTTATATCTCATGCTTTTATATAAGTTATTTCACCAGTTTAATTAGGCTAACAATTGTTTTGACGCTGGGATGGTCTCAAAAATTTGGGAAATTCATTTCGCACCTTGTGCCATTTGGATGCGCGGGGTCCATCTGTGGAGTTGCATTATCTATAACTAAACTCTGAAAAACATATGGGTGTTTCTTTTGCACCTTTACGATCTTACAATGCATACAAAATCTGACATTACAAACTGCAGAAGGAAATTATTGTTTATTGGTAGAAATGTGCTGTGGGATTTACTTCTAATCAGTTATTTTCTAATTTTGGTTCAGATAGTTGGTGTCACATGAGTGAAATAGGACTTGTTTGACTAGCTTTAGTATTTGCTGTCCTAAATGTTGGCTGTTTCATAGAGTGTATCAGGCTTCAGGGCAGCAGCACACAAAGTAGCAGAATTAGGCTCTTTGTAATGAAATTTGGGTTTGAAATTTTCAGATAGCAAAAACAATAACTCCGATCTTTAAAATTTAAATAATAATTATAAATTTAATTTAACAATGAACAATAATTTTTATTTTTAAAATTAAAATTTAACAATTATAACATTGAAATGCAATAATAATTATAGATTAAATGATTTTGCTTTAAAATTATATCATATAATTAAAATTTAATAAAATGCAATAATAATTATAAATTTAATGAGTATGATCTATGCTGAGAACATGGATACAATTATCATGAACTAGTAAAAGTTTTCCTCAAATTTACAGGAAAAGTGAAGTTAGAAGCGGTAATAATATATATGAAAAAAAATACATTTTAAATCTTATTTCAATAAAGTTGAAGGTCAAGTGAGGACAATGTTTCTCCTATTGCAACAATTGCAATATTGAAATTATATGAATATATTTAATACAATAAACTTTAATATCCATAAATATTTCATTAGAAAATGAGAAACAAAATTAAAAACACATATGTACAATTTTAACATCTTTTTAAAATTAAACTTTACATATATAAATTTTAAACATCTTTGTAAATTTGAAGCATTATTCTTTTTTTTAATTGGAAAAAACAAAATAGTACTACTCTTCTAATATGAAAATACAATAAAAGTTAATGATATGGTTGATTGATATCAACTACACAGTGGAACAAATACTTGTAGTGGATGGGGTATTGATTTATTAGACTTTCATGTTTAGTTTGGGCTTGAAGGAAAACATACATGCATTAAAAGTTTCTCATATCCACAACTATAAAGTGAGTATTATTAAGTTTTTTTACTTTACTAATTTTTGAAATAATATTTAAGTGTAGTTTAGTCTTAATTTTCTAGTGATATTTTGAATAATTATAATGAAAATATTTGTAAGAAATTATGTATTTGTAATAATGAAATAAATATATTTACATTTTAATTTAATATAATTCTAATTTAAAACTATTATTTTAGGAAACTGGTTACCAAGCTCCCATTTATTTGATGTTGAAGCTCCCAAAAGTTTACATATATTGAATAATAATTTGTATTTTTAAAGTTTAAATATAATATCATAACATTAAAATTGACTTTGTCCCACCTTTTAAATTTTTCCAGAGAAATCTCGTGAAACAAATCTTGATCTTGGTGAAATCACCATTTTATGTTATATAAATTGCATTTTTAAATGCATAAATGGATTCAGGACCCTAAAAATCCAAAGCACTTTAATTATTGATCTTTCAGTGTAATTGATTAATCTGATATTGTAACTGGGTCTTTCTGAATTTACGCCAATTGAACATAGCTGGAGGAGCCACTGAACAGTTCGAATCATCTGTCATGTGATACTCATTATGCCACGAGAGCCCTGAGAGTTTAATTTATGTCGTGAAAGCGAACCTTGAGAACTTTTTTTAATATCGCAAATAAGTTACAAAGGAATCCATGAAGCGTTCACGGGAGCTCTGAAAATCAAAAGCAACAACTGTATTTGAAGGGGAAATAAAGATTGAAATAAGCATACAGATAGAGCTTTTGCAGGGTTGGCGAAGTATTGACCTATTATTTGGTTTATAAAATCTGTGAGCTGCTGTCAATTTGTTTCTTCACGATTTGTCTCTGAATGGTGTATATGGAGTTAAAAATCTGAGTCAAATGTGATTGTTCTACCAGTGGGTGTTCGGTGGTGTTGTTGGCCAGTGTCGACCGAAAATTCAAATGGTCTCCTCTTTTTTCTGGTTGCTTTGATCTCTTATATTGGTTGGTGTTCAAATGGTCACTGTTTTCTGGTTGCTTTGATCTCTTATATTGGTTGGTGTCCAGGTGTAATGTATCTGCATGCAATCCCTTTCACCAACGGTGTACCAAGCTCAAAATTTGTCCCCAGTTACAAGTCAGAGATCAGAGATCATGTATTTCTGGTTGGACCTTCTAACCAAAGCTTTCATCACTGCAAACTCAATTTACTAGTCAGAGATAACGTGATTCCAGTTGGGCCTTCTAACCAAAACATTCGACAATGCATACTCAATTCCAATGCAAGATTATATGGGATTCACAACGCTGTAATTCAAATTTGCCTAGTGTGGTGTTGTCTAAACATTTTATTTTTTGAATTTTTTTCATGAATTCCGTGCATTAAGTCTGGATGAAATCCCAATTTTCTATTATTTAAATTGCATTTCTAAATGTATAAATGGATTCAGCTTGCTGAAAAAACCTTTGAAAGTTGGGGTATTCAGATTATACAGATTTAGTCTCTCAGATATGCAAATATGCAGATACAACAATATTTTACAAATTTTTAGAATTCCATTGGGCCAGTTAATGAAGTGATCTTTTGATAATTTTTAATTTTTTGATATAATGCATATTTTGATACTGGGTTAAATTGGTAGGTTGTAGTTTTGGGACATTAAGTAAGTCCCATAATATCCACAAAGGAAACCAACTCGGGGACTTGACCCTGTGAGGTATTGAGTGTAACTCATGGCACTTAACCAACCCATTGGGCTAAAATTATCTATTTTTTCTATCATATATATAATTTTGATTTTTCTTTTAAAATATATTTAAAAGAGTATCATTAGAACTTGAGTGGGCATAATGATTAAGAATATGTGTTTCCTATTACAAGGTCACATATTCAAATCCATAAGGGAATAGGGCATGTACACCTCTTTAGCAATAGGGAGTCCCTTGTTCCCCAAACATGGGGCATCATACACCAATTTAGTGTGAGGTTGTGACCTTAAAAATTAGATTATCATTATTATTATTCTTTTAATAGAAATTGGGAGAGTTTGTATTATATAAAAGGTTGTAGCAGAGGCTAAACAACATAGTTACAAAATTTGATGGCCTTAATTTTCATACAAAATTGCCAACTCATTATCGGATGCATAGAGAAAATTCTTATATAATTCTTTGAAAAAAACTCCTAAAATACTAATTACTTTGCAATACATAACATTTAAGTAGAGACATGATAACTCTGTGCCTCTTCCAACCACGTATTGGTTGGATTAGATTGGTGGTTGACAATATCCATGTCTTCAAGAATTTGGTTCATGAACATAATTGGTAGACATCCTAAAGTTTGAGGGAGATTTTACTTAAATCAAGAACCAAATTTTTGAGCATCTTGCACTCCACTTCCAAAGAATCAATTTGGTGTTTTTCTATGCTAGAATAGTCATAATTATGAAATTATAAGCATAACGCTATCGTTCATTCTCATAAACCTTTGAACTAATTGAGAAGATGAAGGTCCTGTTACATTAGATGGAATCTTTGTGCCTATGGAGGGATCTTCAGATGTTTTGGGTCTCCTTATAATCCATGAAATAAAAAAACTTGACAGAGCAAGGTTACCAAATTTTCTTTGAAGTGAAATTGAACCAGAACATCGAATAATTCTAACTGCTCGTCCAATCAACTAGGGGTAAACCAAGACCAAAGGACACAAAGAGATACATGGAAAATTCTCTGGAACCCCCAAAGAAGGAATCCCAGTTACCAACATGAGCAATATCACAAACACTTTGAAAATCCTAGGAAAAGACAAGACCCTCGGGTTCAAAGACACAACAAAAGTTCAAAAGCCAACAAGAGAATTCATCACACAAAAACCAAAATTTGATGACCAGGGTGCAACAACCTGAACCAAAATCCCTTCAGCATAAATTCCAAAGGATAGTTGTAACACACTAGACCCCTTAACCCTCATTAGGTTGGTGGAGCGTACTAAATTTCTCTTCTTAACCATCACTCTAGTTTTGATTCTAAGCTTGTAGATCGATTATGCTCCTCAAGAGCTTTCCAATAATTGTGACTATGCTCAAATCTGAGCTCTGGATATAAATATATGGCCTTCTAAAGATTCTAAGGAATCACTCACAGGTGATGTCATTCTATCCATGTGGCATTCATGTGAATTCGATATACACGTCCAACTAACATGGATCTACTACTAAGCCATCGGACATAGTGTTACAACAAATTTTGCCTCATCCCATGCAACTTGCTTGGATGGCCTTTCCATTTCCCTATGCAGACTTGAAGTCCCCTTTTGTACCTTCCAGAGCCAAAAAAGCACATTTTTTCACATATATGCGCCCAATCAGTTAGACAACACGTGTATACACATGTTGCTCCACTACATCCCGCGTACATCAGGTTTGGTGCTCAAAATAAAAAATTATGTCAGGTTTCCATGCCATGTCACAAGATATATGATCCTTGACCTTCCATATACTGGAAATGCTCTGACTCGGCCCTTCAGTTCCATTTGAAGGCTATAAATTGAGCCATATCCAAGCCTTGAAGAAGGGAGAGAATTCAACTTTGAGAGAAAAGACACTCTAGAGAAATTTCACTTCATATTGAGTCTATGTTGGGCGTAGGCCTATTTTGAAGAAATACCTAATTTTGGAGAAGAACAACTGGCAGGAAAAGAATCACGCGTGGGGGAAAGCATCATGCAAGAGGAGAAACATGCAAGGCGCGCAAGTAGATAAACCTAATCATGGTTTTGGATAATGATTGTAACGGTTATAAGCCTAAAAAATAATATAAATAAGAGCATAGGAGGTCTAGGTCGGGGTTGTTCTTGAATTTTTGGTTCGCTGTTCATTAATTGTTCAGTAGTTGTGTCCAAAGTTGATATAGAAGAGTCAAGTAAGTCGGATCTTGAGGGTTATATCACAGGTTGAGGATCCTGGTGTGATCTATTCCACCTCATAGAAGGTCTTAAAACCATTTATGCTTGTAAGGAGAAATATGTAATGCACACAACGCTATATTTTGCAGCAGACCTAATAAAAGAGAAGAGAAGCCAAATCTTTGTGGACGTATCCCAAGAGGGGGTGAACCACAGTAAAACCTATGTTATGTGTGTTGTTTAGAGTATGTTTACTTTCTGGATTGATCTTATTTACCTTCTGTCAATGAGTGATTTATGAATGAATGGTTCAACTAGATATGTCAGAATGTATGCATAGCCTGGAAGACAAATAAATCCTAGGAATCTTAAATGGATAAGATGATGAATGCATGAAGAAGGTGGAATACAATCCCAGATCCCCACTCATTCTTAGACTGCAAGCACTTGAGCATTGCAGTCACCCATAAAGCTATCTCAGGTGAGACTGCGCAGTGCACTCTGTGCATTGTGTTTCCTTCTGGTTTACTAGGAGGATCAATATTTTTAGAGGGTTTTGTTGGAAAAATGTTCAGATATGAACCTGGGTCAACCCTAGAAGCATAAGAGACATTAAACCCAACAATTTGCATCCCTTTATCCTTGAAAGTATGAACTCCTTGTTCAGACCCCAAGCTCTTCCTTCTTTGTGATGGAGAACCTCATTGTCTCCTTTATATGAGCTTGCCTTTGGTGGAGGCCCACCTAGAGGGGATTATTTTCTCGGTCCCGATATGTGTTGGCACAAAAGTTTGTCACATATATACTTCTGCTGATTATTTTAATAGAAATACTCTTTTCTCGTCCAATTGATATCTTGCAAATATTTGAATTATTATTCCATGGGAATATTTGTCATGAATGTTAATGGATTATGATAATATATATGCTAACACTACATATCGTCACCATATGCTTGCATATCTTGGTTTTTGAGGACAAGTTGCAGGTATAAATATTTGAGTTGCATGCTCAACGATGGTCTTCATCAAACGTCCAGACGAGGTAGGCTCTTGGCCTTGTATGGTTAACAGTTCATTTATATAGCATATTTTGGATTAAAGTTTATTTCTGCATGTCATTCTGTCTATTGTGGTTTACCCCATGCCATACAAATATTTTCCTCGTAACACACAGACCCTTGGGATATCAAATCCCGCAAGCCTATCATAATCTCCTTCTTGAAAAATTGACTTACCAAGCTCACAGATTCTATCCGAAAGTGGTCTCTCGTAAGTGTATCAAACTCTTTCATATTTCCATACTCCAATGTTTGAAAAAATACAAAGGACACAAGATCGTTAGGTTCACCAACTTGGAAAATCCCCATCGGGATGTCAAAGTAGCACTTCTTTACAAGTTTCTGAAGTACACAGCCCGCAAGTCTATCTGATGCTTTCTATCATACTTTTCCATCTGAATGACAAATTAACGACTCATGAATCCTTCTGAGGTATGGATCTTGATACAATGTAGGACTCTCTCCATTAGACTCACCCATTGGGGAAATATTCCCGAAGGAGTCTTTCCGACAATAATCTCCTAAACAAGCCTTCCCGAGAAAACATGCCCATCCGCTAGATCGAATGGTGGAGAAACGTGCCGATCATTTGCCCAGATCAAGGCAAGTTATCAAGCTACATGATCCTTTCTAACATGTTCATAGAGTTCTGACAGATCCAATGAATGAGATCTATCTGATCTTAGTAAGATCCCATATTGATTTTGGGTTTAGAGGTGCGCGTCATTCATTCAGATCGGGCTCACCACTTCGGAATAGAAGATTACCATGAGACTTTCTGAACATATCCTTATGAAAATGCATTGCTGAGAGATATGATGGCTGAGATCGATTACGATCAATCGTCCTCATTCCATTCGGGTTTACAAGTGTTCGACCTTTAACAAGTCTTCTCCTCGTCCCAAATTTACCATGGATGGACACTTGTCCTATCCACGTGGCAACCACCTTACACTACATGGGTTAGGGTTCCATTGCAAGGTTCCTTTTCGGGTTTAAGCGCATCAAGGGCTATCTGAATTTCATACTTCCACTCCAAAGGACTTTACAAGGCTCCATCAGATCCCCGCCTAACTCTGCAAACTAGTTCAGGGTTTCGATAGGCCTGGGTTCCCACATCAAGGTTCCACCCTCACAGTTCCACCATTAGGTTCCACATCCAAGTTCCCATGTCTAGGAATTTTACAAAAAGAAATATACGGATATCAATCGTCTAGAGAATTTTGGATTTTGGGATTTCCTCCTTAGAGAATTCCAATAACAGATAGAAAGGAAAGAAAGATTCAATAGTTCATAACTTCTACAATTGGATTTCAAATGTTGAACAGAAAAACCTCTCGATTTAGCTTTACCATAGCCATAATTTAGGATTTGAAGATTCAAAGGGAAGATCATTCTTGGGTATATGAAATCCCAATACTCAATCCATACCATTCATAGGGTTTTAGGCCATGAGACACAAGCAGTATGAGAATATACTTAGAAGAAGATAACTAATATAAAATTTATCCTTGATATAAGGAATTATAGAATACAAAATTCATTCCATCCTGCTCATGAATTCCACACCTGATCTAGGTGGATATCGGTGGCCACCCACCTCTTCCATTTGGCTCATATACAACTTTCATCTTGGCAGTTACATTTTTTTTTTATCTTGGTAGTTTTTTTCTAGCTTTTCAGGTCCTAAACTTCTGGGGCCATTTTGAGGCCCTAAACAACGTTTTTTGGGCCCACAACAATCATATTTAACATGGAGTTAGAGTGTGACAACATAATGTGTATTTCTCGGATAGACCTTTCCAATGGCCTATCATTTTCATAAAACAAAGATCATATGCAAAAGTTATGACCCCAGGAAGTTGACATACCAACTTACCCCAACGAGGCCCACATGAATTTTGACCCTTCATCTTTTAGGGTTAGGTTTTTGGATGTCTAGGGTTTTGAAATTCATGTTTGATGTATAAAGGCCTTTGGAGCCTCATTGTACTCATATTCTTGAGAATGAGTGTAGGCGTCACATCTCTTCTTAGAGATAAGTTGCCACCATTCTAGCAAGCTTGTTTCAATATGCATTTTTACAGTTTCAACATAATTCTTGTTTTATAGAAGTCAATTTTTATTGCATCTTTGTTATTATTCATTGTATCTCTATGTTAATATTATAGATTTGTGTTTCCATTTCGTTTTGCTCATAAATCTGGATCAGTGGTATTGTTCGCACCCAATTCGTCACCTGGTGAGCAAATCGAGGGTGCTTGCATGCCCTGTTGGGTCTTGCAGGGCACGACAGCTGTGGAGGAAAGGGTTAGAGGAAACAAAACAAACTAGAAGCTAACATCAACTAAAAACAAATTAAAACTGTGAAAAGAAACAACAAACACCAAAAAACAAAAAGACAGATGTCACCAATGGTTTTGAGCTGGTCAATTGATGAAATCAGAGCATGATGAAGGAAGAGAACTGTGGTTCCTTCTTCCCCCAACGGAAGGCTCTTTGAGGCCCTCACAAAGTTTTCTTTCCTTACAATGAGAAGAACTGAGCATGGAAGTGAAATAACTCCCAGCGATGCTGCCGATGTGTTATCGTTAAAGAATGAGTCCTTAACAATCTGAGCAGCATAACAATGCCTGAAATTCCTTGCGAAAACAATGTATCTTCACGCCTTTTTATAGCAGATCCTCGGGCGATTATGTAACCTCTTCAAAGTGTGAAAAGGGGCCCTTTAGGGCTTCCTTAGGTCATTAACCCGCCTACCCTGCAGATTCGGCTCGTATTTGGGAGTCAAATCAGATTGGGAGCCGGTCCGTAGGTGGTTGAGAGGTTGGCCAATTCATAAATGTGCCGTTTTAGCAGGTGCGCGGGTTTTGTCGTTGACAACCGCACATCGTGCGCGCATGCGCGCAGAGTACGTTCCTGTCCTGCGCATGTGCGCGCGCACCAAACTACTGTGAAGCACCCTTCAATTTTTGGTTACTTTGTATAGTTTTGGCCCTTCTGGAATGCTGTGAAATTAATTCAGTGCCATGAATGACTTCATTGTTGTTTTGACGATGCAGAGTTCTTGTCACCATGTGCAGACGAAATTTCAGTGATAACAGATGCCCTTTGATGGATGAGGTTAGGAGCATACGTATAGCCGAAATCCATCAATGTTTCTTCTACTGAGAATGTTGTTGTAAGGGAAAGTAATAGTGGGACCATTCAGAGCGATCTGTTGGAGAAAAAAGGAACCGGTATCTCGACCTTCTGAGACATGTGCAGCAAAAATATACAACTGTGTACAAACGAGGCGGGCATGCCCCATGCTCGTTTTTATGTAACTCTGAAACAAGATGACGAAAGTGTTGGTGTAGACAACTACAACACCCTCGGGGGCGGTCATGATAAAGGCAGAAGACAATTATGCAAAGGAACATACTCTGAGTCATAGGTAGTGATCGCGGTAATAAGCAGCGACGATGATGTGGGCATTGATGGCCCCACCAAGTTCAGAGGTCTTCGGCAAATGACAAAAATAACTGCAATAGTTGCAAAGTAAGACCCACCATAACATGAGAGAGTGTTGACGTCGAATGTTATGGGGGCCAACGACAGCAGGGAGAAATGGTGTTTCACCCTATGCCATCCGAGATCTCTCATTAAAATAGAGAATTAGAATCAAGATATTGTCGCCCTTTTGGAAAAGTGTGCTGATGTCGACAAAAGGGAAACATGAATCCGAGAAGCAAAGGGCTTCATGGAATCTACTGAGACGAGGAAGTGACAGAGGTACATGGACGAAGTCGAGGAGTGGGATGACTCAAGACTTCCCTTGGCTGGAGGATGTATAAGAGAAACAGTGGCCGCAACCGTGTAACAAGGTCGAGTGTCAGGGGGACGACAAGACCGGTGATAAGTTGTGCCAGAGGCGGGACAAGGTGAACAAATTCAGAGGGTAGAGGTGACTGACCTGTGGAGTACTCTGAAGGTATGGACGATGCCGACAAGGTAAATAATGCTCCAACCAAGGGTGACATGGGTTGCGTGTGGCCAAAAGAAATCAAGTCGCCAACGGTGACGACAAAGAATGGAATGACTGGAAATAAAGGTGTTTGTACAATAAATAATAAATAATTTTGGGGAAAAAAGTACAAATACAGAAACGGGTGCCCCGGTGTGAAATGCGTGCCCCAGGGAGGGAAGGATTGTCTTGGGAAACTGATGAAGGGTGGGGGCCCCATTGGTGAGTTTTTGTATGAGGTAGGTGAAATGAGGGAAGGTTCGCAGATGGGAAAACTGGGTGTGGATGAAATGGAGGGCTCATGATCCTGCGGAGGTGCAGGTAAAAAATAGAACCATAAAGAGATAATCCGGGAGTCCATGTGGGAAAGATAGCAAAATGAAGAGAAAGAGTATGTGGTTGATTCACGACATGATGAAAGACTATCAGGACTCCCATCCCTAAAGGGTAATGAAAAACAACATGAGTGTCAGAAGTGCCAAAGGGTGCTATGAATGGGACAACTCATGTGGGTGAGAATGCTACCGGGTTACAGTATCGGAGATGCAAATGGAGGTGTGGGTACTGCAGAGCCGGGAATGAGGGTCCTAAAGGCCAATATCAGAGGGTGTGACTGGAAATGTAAATGCAATACAGTGGGATAGACTACATGCCAGTGCTGAATATATACCTGAAGGGATG
>ML809723.1:42029-80634 GCA_009831015.1 Picea engelmannii | reverse complement strand
TCCCTATGTGTGAGTTAATCTAGAAAAAGCATGAAACTATCCTAGATTGAACATGTGGGCATGTGTGGGCCCGTTACAAACCTTTAAACTCTCCTAGTTTTTTGATCTAAGAAAGCAGAAATTCAAACACTATCCTAGCTTTGCTGACATGTGGGCATGTATGGGACCGTTACAAGAATGTGTTTGAAAAATGAAGCTAAGAGGGGTCTCGAAAGAGCCATTGTCCTCTCCTTAAAGTTTTTGAAATTTTTGTTAAGGGAGATGAGATCGTTTTCACAATCCTTTTCTGGTTCTCAAGATCGCTTGATGGCGCAAGAGAAGAGCATCTCAAGATTGTTACTTGCAACTTCTAGTCCCAAATGTGAGTTTAGATGTGATTAAAATTGATGTTTAACTTAGATTATAAATCAAAGCAAGCCATCCACGTGGAAAAACGCAAATAAGGGAAAACTGATTTTTTATCCACCTAAGTGCCTATGTTTGTTTGACTATCCCCTTTATAAGTTGAGGGGTCTAAGTGGTGGAGTATTTAGAGCATGCATAACATCATTCTTGAGAAGGAAAATGACTTTCCCCACATCCAAAACCTTACAATGAGAAATTTAATTCAGATGCGCGGCCTGTAGAGTAGACAGAGGCGCATATGGCGCCTGCGCGCGGACTGAATTGAAAACCAAAGCGCATGTGCGCGGAAAAAGTACTGTAACTCAGGGGCATGCACGCCAGATGCGCGTCTGTGGGTTGGAATACCCGCGTGTTTGTGACAAGTTACCGAGAAAGAAACTCCAGATGAATTTCTCTCAATTCTCCTGTGAATTGACTGGTTAGCAGGTCGGCAGAGGCCGGTTTGTGTCCCTGCAAGTTAATAAAACCAAAAGGAAATAAAAATAAACCCAAATGAGGGAGGAATTGATACCTTAACTCCCCACTGGAGTCGCCAATCTGTTTGCACCCAATTCGTCACCTGGTGAGCAAATCGAGGGTTCTTGCATGCCCTGTTGGGTCTTGCAGGGAACGACAGCCGTGGAGGAAAGGGTTAGAGGAAACAAAACAAACTACAAGCTAACATCAACTGAAAACAAATTAAATCTGTGAAAAGAAACAACAAACACCAAAAAACAAAAAGACAGATGTCACCAATGGTTTTGAGCTGGTCAATTGATGAAATCGGAGCACGATGAAGGAAGAGAACTGTGGTTACTTCTTCCCCCAACGGAAGGCTCTTTGAGGCCCTCACAAAGTTTGCTTTCCTTACAATGAGAAGAACTGAGCATGGCAGTGAAAGAACTCCCAACGATGCTGCTGATGTGTTATCATTAAAGAATGAGTCCTTAACAATATGAGCAGCATAACAATGCCTGAAATTCCTTGCGAAAACAATGTATCTTCACGACTTTTTATAGCAGATCCTTGGGCGATTATGTAACCTCTTCAAAGTGTGAAAAGGGGCCCTTTAGGGCTTCATTAGGTCATTAACCCGCCTACCCTGCGGATTCAGATTGGATTTGGGAGTCAAATCATATTGGGAGCCAGTCCGTAGGTGGTTGAGAGGCTGGCCAATTCATAAATGCACTGTTTTAGCAGGTGCACGGGTTTTGTCGTTGACAACCGCACATCGTGCACACATGCTCGCAGAGTACGTTCCTGTCCTGCGCATGTGCGCGCGCACCAAACTACTGTGAAGCGCCCTTCAATTTTTGGTTACTTTGTATAGTTTTGGGCCTTCTGGAATGCTGTGAAATTAATTCAGTGCCATGAATGACTTCATTGCTGTTTTGACGATGCAGAGTTCTTGTCGCCATGTGCAGACGAAATTTCAGTGATAACAGGTATCAAAGCGGTTTTCTCTTCATTTGTTTTTCTGTGCATGTCCCCAATGAGGTCAGGGTATAAGCAGTTGGGACTCTAACTAGTTGAGCCCTTGCAAGATCGACCTCGCCGAACCTGACGACTGCCCATGGGGGAAGAAAAGAGAGACGATGGGGCATGATATCCCTTTAAATTGTTACTTGAGGAATCCCTCTTGTGACAAAGGAACGAGATGATGTAGAACTTTTCACAAATCCTTCGACGACTACCAACATGCGATGCATGTACCTCAAGTGGAGGTGCCCCCCCCTTCAAGGTACATTTCAAATTTGATATTCCTATATTTGAAGTTCAAATAGATGCAAATGCTGTAGAAAAATGGTTAAACCTTCTAAAAGAGTATTTTTCTGTCCACAACTTTTTCGATAGAGAAAATATTACATTTGCTCTCCTCAAGGCCATCCCAGATGTCAAATATTGGTGGGACATTTTCTGTGAGAAAAAGGAAACAAAGGGATATACATTATTTCTAGTTTCACCCACTTGGGGTTCCTTTAGGGATGCTATTATGGAACAATACTACCCTATTGGAAGTTATGGCGACTTATATACAAGATGGACCACACTGCAATATGAAAGGGACCAAATAATTCCAGAGTTCACAATGTATTCCATACCTTGCGCACCAATATGGGTATCAAATAGTCCGAGTGACATATGGTGCTCAAGTACCACAATGGTATGCATAGACACATCCAGATAGAAATGGAGTTTCTGGACATTTCATCCTTGGGCGCGACCTATCGATATGCTATCAAAATTGAGCAGAAGCTTAAACAAAATACGCAATAGTTTGCGTCTCAAAAACCTGCATAGAAGAAGTAGGGAAAAGGCGGCCCCAACCTGCAGAATAAAGGGTAGAGAAAGGATGGATAGCCTCAGGAAAACCAGTCCAAACCAAAAACAAAGAAGGACAATGAGAAGACAAAAAAAGACATTGGGAAATGGTGCGAGTTCCATAAGATCCCCTAGCATAACACCACTGAATGCTGCTCAAAGTAGTCATTGGTGGCCGAGGTGAAAGCCTCTGAATCAGATGCAGGCTCTGAATCTGAGTCAAAACTAGAAAAAGGAAGACAAATCATTGACACAGAACCTAGTGCCACTATTTCTACCACCACCAAGGTCTAGCCCAGCGAACCTGATGAACCAGAGGAAGGTGAGCGCCTATTTAATTCATAGATGTGGGTGAAGGGTACTCTATTGCACTTCATCATAGATAGTAGTAGCTAGAAGAATCTCATCTCAGTAGAGGTTTTCAAGCAGTTGGCCCTGTCGACATCACAACACCCGCAACGATATACCATCGGATGGCTCCGCCAAGGGAGCTATCTCCACGTCAGTAAAAAATGCCTCCTGACCTACGAAATCAAGCACTTCAACGATGAGGCATTGTTTGATGTCACCCCTCTTGAATTTTTTTATTTTGGGTCAACCTTATTTATGGAAACATCATGTTGTATATGAGTCTAGGCCTCGTAGTGTTATTATTACTTTGGACATGAAATTATAAAGGATACTAAAGGTAGTCCCATCTACCACCATTTCCTTGATCTCTGCCAAGCAATGCAAGAAATTTGTTGGCATAGGGGCAGACCCAGGGTTCAATACTACAACAACACACCAAAAAAACCCTAAATACCAGCCCTTTCGGCAACACCTGAGAAGTAGGCGAAGTCTCACCTGAGGTAGAAGCAGGGGGGGTTACAGGACTCAAGTGTCTGTAACCAAGTTGGAACACATATCTGTGATAATGATACTTCGTAGAGTATTTTCGCAACACTTAGAAGGTGACATGCATTAGTTTATTAGCTTTAATAACATTGTAGAATAAACCCTAATATAGATCAACGCAGTAACAATAAAGATTAAACATTTCTACCACTTAGCACATAACATTGAGTTAGATATAACATTCATTCATCTTTAAGTAAAGCACTAAGCATCAATATATCTATCTATCAGAAATTATAATCAAGGCACTAAGAAAATCAATAACATGAATAACACAACATAAATCAAACTAAAGACACAAGATATACGTGGTTCACCCTAGTGTGGGGCTACTTCCACCAACTGCTTCGTCTTCTTTATTATTCTTCAATCTCTTACATTCAGTTTCTCTTATACACTAAATCACAGAGCCAAGCTTCACACTAGAGATGATATCTGTGCACTGAGCACCAAATCCTCCTTCCCAAAATTAGGTCAAGTCACATAGCCAACTTCTCTATCGAGCACAGAGCCTTACATAGAAATTTTGCTGCACAAAGAAACTCAGAACTACTTGCACTTAGCCACTTCCCACTATCCCCTACTCTTCTACAATACATTCTTACTTATACTTGTACAATCCATTACAATAAGGCCTTATCATGGGAAAACCCCATGGGATGAAATCCCATAACCCATTACAAAAACCCTAAAGAACCCCTTGCTGGGTCACCATAGCTTGCAAAATAAGTGAGATACACGAACTTAGCTATGCCTGGGCACTCCATCTTTGATCCGCTTGTTGAATTCTAAAAGTGGTATAAACCTGACCAAGGTTTCCTCAAAACTTGGTCAAGGGCCAACAAGCCCCTAACACTCACCTGTGACTTGTCCCTAGTCATTCAGTTTTGGTCAATGCCACTTCGAAGGCCTCAAGATTCACTCGAGCTACCTCGACTTGCTTCTTCGCCTAAGACTCCTGCTCAGTGATCTCTTGGATCATTTTATCTATAACAAGCCCTTCGAGGAGATGTTATGCTATCACAACCACTTGGTCCAATTGTGAACCCTGTCCCTCAATCTATTCAAACACCGTGTAGGCTTCATCCTGCACAGGTTGCAGCTTCTGCGTGACTTCCATTAATATTCCCTGGATGGTAGTAATCTGTTACTGTACCGCACGCTGTTCATGGGACCTCTTCATTCTTTCGACTGTGGTGAGTAGCTTCATCTGTGCCTGCATAGAGAATGCATGCTTCTGCACCTCCTGTAACTACGCTTCCAGTTTCCTTAGCTCTAGATATTCTGTGAGGCGTTCATATGTCTGAGCGCTTATTGCTCAATTGTTTTCACTCTGAGGCGAGGCACCTTATCCTTATTACTGTGTTCTTGGTAGTTTCCTCCCTCTGATCGCACACTTCCTGTGGGGTTCTTGGTACTGCTTGGACCTCCAACTCTTTTATCCTCGCTTGAAGCTACTGGATGGTCTGAACGAGCTTCACCACTTGAATCTCGACCGAATCCTGTTCCTCCTGTGCCAAGCCTAGCACAACGTGACATGCTTTACTCACTGCTTCTTTGACCGTATCTTGTTCTACGAGCAAATACTTGTTTTCTCTTTATAGCTTTGTTTTTTCCTCCTAGAGCATTGCCCAAAACTCTTCTCTCTCACTTTCATACGTGGTTACACTATACCGCGCTACTCATAATTGATCTTAGACTTCCTCTTTCTCTTGTTTCAAGGCTTCTGTAGCCTTCTCCTTCTCTTCTTGGAATTTCTGAAGTCGAGCCTCTATCACATTTGCTAGTCTTCTTAATTGGGATGGTTCATCCCCCAATTCTGCAATATGTGACAAGGAAGTCGCAGTAGGTACTGCGTGGATCAATTGAATAGCTTGTTGTATTTCCTTTAGTTCCTTCTCGACCCTTTCATACAACTCTTCTTGCTTTGCTCCATATCTCTACAAGATCTCCTCGGAAGCATCCTCCATGGCTCTGTGAACCAAACTGATTTCGTCTTCCGTGAGCATGGCCTCTAACTAGGGCTTGCTAGTGTGCATCTTCTTTCTTGCCGAAGGTTTCTATGGAGAAAAATTCCTCTTCAGTGGTGTTACTGTTTCATTAAGGGGATCTTTCAGTGGTGTAGCTTTTCCTTATCCTTTCTCTTCTCCTTCATCCCCTCCTCATTGTCCATTTTCTTCATCTCCTCCTCCTAGAGATCCAGATCCATTTTCTTCAGAGGCACTGTCCTCCTCATCGCTCTCTATATCCTGTATTTCTTCCTTTTTCTTATTCTTCTTTGTCCCACTGGACTGTCCAACATGCTCGACTTGGGTGACTAGGGGGCCTCCTATGATGTCAGTGTCGGAGAGTTCTGCATCAACAATAGGTATACAGAACTCTTTTGACCATTCCTTCGTGATCTGTGTTGGCACAGGGGTATACCCAGGGTTCAATGCTTCAATAATGAACTAACAAAACCGTAACTACCAACCCTTTCGGCAACACCTGGGAAGCAACGAAGTCTCACTCAAGGTAGAGGCAGGAGGGGTTACATGACTCAAGTGTTTGTAACCAAGATAGGACAAAGATATGTGATTATAACACTTCACAGAGTACTTAGGGACAACACACATTAATTCATTATCTTTATTCACATCATAGATCAAACCCTAAGTACAGATCGACGCAGTAACAATAGAAAAATATACATCGCACTTAGCATTAAAAGTTAGATCCAAAACTTTTAACATAGACAAAGTGCTAAACATTCATAGATATATCTATTATTCACAATAATCAATGTTCTAAGCATATATACAACATAAATATCATAGCACAATGCAAACCATCAACACATGATATACGTGGTTAACCCCAGTGCGGGCCTACGTCGACCAACTGCTTCTTCTTCTTTATTAGGCTTCAATCTCTTACATTCCTCTGCTCCTATGCACTAAGCCACAGAGCCAAGATTTGCACTGGACAGATGATTTGCGCACCAGATCCACCTTCCCAAAATCAGGTCAAGGCATAGAGCCAACTCCTTTATGAGGCACATATCCTTACATACACGGTCTGTTGCACAAAGCAACTCAGAACTACTTGCCTCTTTCACTTAGCTAGATACTACTTTACTTGCACTAAGCACACTTCTACATTACATCCTTACATATTTATACTTTTACAAAAAGGCCTAATCATGGGTAAACCCATGGGCCACATCCCATAACCCATTACATAAACCCTAATGAACCCCTTTCTAGGTCCACAAAACAAGTGAGATCCCGTGATCTCAGCTCCACCTGGGTGCTCCATCTTCGACTAGCCTGTTGATGTCCAAAAAGAGGTCAAAACCGATCAATGTTTCCTCAAAACTTGGTCGAGGGCCAAGAGGTCCCCAACACTCACCTATGATTCATCTCGAGTCGCTCAGATCTGAGAAACACTGCTTTGAAGGCCTCGAGCTTAGATCGAGCTACCTTGACCTGCTGCTTCGCCCAAGCCTCCTACTCAGCGAGCTCCTGGAGTACTTTCTCGATAACAGGACCTTCTAAGCACTATTCCACTATTTCAACCACTTGGTCTAGCTACAAGCCTTATCCTTCGATCTCTTCAAACACCGTGTAGACTTTGTTCTGCACCTATTGTAGCCTCTGTGTGACTTCCATGACTCTTCCCTCGATGGCAGTAATCTGCTGCTAGATCGCACACTATTCTTGTGATCTCTTCATTCTCTCGACTGTAGTGAGTGACTTCATATGTGCTTGAATTGTCAGTGCCTGTTGCTGCGCCTCCTGTAGCTGTGCTTCCAACTTCTTAAGCTCTGGGTCTTTCGTGAGGCATTCATAGGTCTGCGCACTTGTGTTGCTTAGCTTCTTTCATTTTGAGGCAAGGATTCTGATTCTTTCCATTATGCTCTTTGTGGCTTCCTCCCTCTGATTGTGCACTTCCTGTGGAGTGCTTGGTACTACTTGAAGCTCCAATTTCGTTACCATTTTTTGAAGCTGCTAAACGGCCTCAGTGAGCTTTGTCACTTGGACCACAACTGCCTCATGTTCCTCCTGTGCCGAGCCTAGCATAGAGCGAAGTATTTTTCTCACAACTTCCTTGACTTCAGTTTTCTTTGTGAGCAGCTGGTCCTTTTCCTTATGTATATTCTCTTTGTCTCCCTCGATCATTGCCTGGAACTCATCTCTGTCATTTTCATACGTGGTTACATAGTACCACGCAACTCGCAGTTGTTCCAAGATCTCCTCTTTTTCTTTCTTGAGGGATTCTATGGTCTGTTCCTTTTCTTCTTGGACTCACTGAAGCTAAGCCTCTATTGCATATGCAAATCTTTGAAGTTGTGCTTTCTCATCCCCCAACTCTACAGTCTTCGATGAGGAGGGCGCAGTAGGTACTGCGCTACTAACTTGAATAGCTCGCTATATCTCCTTCAGTTCCTTCTCAACTCTTACATAAATAACTTCTTTCTTCACGCCATATCTCTATAATAGGTCTTCAAACACATCCTCCATTGCTCCGTGGACTAGACTAATTTCATCCTCTATGAGTGTAGCCTCTAGATGGGGCTTATTTGCGTGGGTCTTCTTTCTTGCCGAGTGTTTTTGCGGAGAACCCTTCCTCTTATTCAATGTTTCTGTCTCGGTAGGAGGGTCCTTCGGTAGTGTAACTTCGCCTTCTCCTTTCTTTTCCTTCTTCCCCTCCTACTTCTTGATTTAATTCATCTCCTCCTCCTCCCACGGGTGAGCCAGGTCTACTTTCTTCTGAGGCACTGTCCTCCTCATCAGTCTCTATGTCTTGTAATTCCTCTTTCTTCTTCTTCTTCTTCGCGCTAGTCTATCCGACATGCTTGGCCTGGGTGACCAAGGGGATTATAATGATGTCAAGGTCAGAGAGTTCTGCATCATTGACTGGTACAAGGAACTCTACTGGCCACTCCTTGGTGATCTCCTCCATATCTTCGTTGGTCAGCTTATAGTAGGACTATAATTTCTCCTTGATCTCATCTCTACGCACAGTGATATAAATGAAATGTTGATCTACACAGAACTTTGCTAATGGTCTGTACTGGTGCAATGTTCATGGAGTCATGCAAGGGAACGATACTATGGCAACCTTCAGCTGCTGATAGTAGGTGTGGAACACTGCGTTCGAATGCCACTTCTTTGAGATGTTGTTCGTGTACCATAGAGTGGAGAACTTCGTGGCCAATGGCTCCAAAGGTTCTATCTATGGAAAGGCAGCTCCTTTCGACATTTTCCAAGCGACAAATGTGATCAACACCAGAAAACAGCTGAAATGGAACTCGTATCCTTGATCCTGCACTTCGTGGCAGTCTTTCTCGAGCTCGTTGACAAGGTAGTTCACCTAGTTCATTTTCATCCCCTCCACGCACTTCCCTATGAGGTCCACCATGAACCCGATGACCTATGTGGGGTGGTTCTTTTTGATGATCTTTCTAGCTGTAAGTTGGCAAGCAAGGTGCACTGTGCCATCCTGGATAGAGGCTACCTTGTAGCCTCACTTTCCCTTCTCAACTTCGCCGTATGCCTTCTTTATGCACTGTGCGAGGAAGCGACCTGAAGTCTTCCGTGGGTAGACTTTTTTAGGGTTAGGTCCTTGCATGCTCAGTCCTATGATTAGGTGGATCAACACCAGATCCACAGTAATGCACCTATCGAGCCTTAGGTATCCTCCATGATAGCATGACAAGGGGAGTTTAATGCAAGCATTAACCTCATGATATCGACCAACGTGAGGGATATTCATGAATTTGAGTATCGTGGATTGCGCGAGCTCCTTAATCCATGACTTAGAGACTATGCAAGGATTCTTCCCATTCATCTTCATAAAATATCTATGAGGCTTGAGCATCATGTAGTTCTTTCTATCGCTGAGATTGAAATCGCTATTCTTCAATGCCGAGATCTGTCCCAACTAGATTCCTTCTACGCGTATCCCCTTTGGGATGTATGTGGTTATCAATGTATACTCGAAGTCCCATGAATGCTGTCACAGTTAACCACACCAACCAAAGGTGATATGTAATCAGGTAAGATCGACGAGATCTACTTCGTGTTAGCTAGATCGTCGCGATGCTTACTTCGCTTCTCAGTAGTAGGGTTAGTATGTTTCAAGTGATGTCTACTCGAAGGGTAAGCCTGTAGTCCCCTGGTCGATGATGCCTATACTCCCTCGGACATAGCTTTATCAACCATAAACTTCTTCAGAACTTCTTCAACGAATTTCTCTAGTTTGGTGCCTCGGTCGACATTCTCACTGTTAACAAATAAGTCGGGATAGGTGAACGGATAGCGAGGTAAAAAACATATGGAGAGGTTTGATAACATAGTTCAACACAAACAATCACTTTGTTTCCCATCTCAAATAATGACGGGTAGCAAAAAGTGGCCCCGACGCAACGTTCGACGGGTTAAATAAGCAAGTCGTAACAGATTCCTCCAACATACAAGAATGCCTGAATCAATACAAATCAGTTCATTGTGGCACAGTCTCAACATCCCAAACACGGTCTATTCACCCATAACTGAGTTTCTTTTCTCTTTGGAGCATCGTTCTAATGATTGGGGTTCCTCCAACGGTCATATATCTTCGCCTGGACGAAGTCCCATTCTGTGTGGTTTTACTGTTTCAGCGAGGTTTAGAGCTTGCAAGCCTACCTCCTGCAAAGTATTCTCTGGCACTTCCTGTAGTTTTCCTAACTTGGCTTTCTTCTTACTGAGCTTCCTTGCCTTATTTCCCGTGATCTGAGTCTCTGGATTCCTCTTTATATTCTTATTCTTATCTTCTCCTAGCGTGGTATCTTCGCGCTGTTGATGTGCTCTCAAAGCATTTGAATTTAATATTTGTTCTCTTATTATTTCCTGGGTGGATATACTTCTTTCTTGTATGGATAGGTCCTTCAAAACTTCTTGCGTTCTTTCAACCTTGATAGCTAATTCTCTTTTCTTCTGTTGCTTCAACTCAACTTCTTGTTCTTCTATCAGTCGATCTATTTTTCTAGCTATGAGATCCCTTAGTTATTGATTTTTCTTTTCTGTAGATTCTTCCTATGCTTTCCTTTTGATATGATCCTCCTTGATCCAAGTCTTTCCTAACAAAAGAGGAAAAGGGGAATTGTTCTAAAAAAACCTAATAACTTCAAATTCTTCTTCTGTCAATGTTCCATGGATGATGACAGGTACATTAGTAACTCTTCCACATAGGGTTATCATATTTCCTTTGAACAATCCTATTCTTCCCAATGAAGGTACCACAGTAGGCTTCCCCAACATTTCCCAAGAGCTTTCTGTCATAATATTCACTTGTGTTTCCTCATCCAGGACACAGTCTATGTCGAAGTCTCCTATTCTTGCACTTATGCACTATTTTTCTTTCAAGATCTCTGGTAAACTGATATCTTTGTGATTATTCATCGCTTCTTTTAACTGTAATAACATAGTCTGAGATTTCTTTGATTCTTTCTCTTTATGATTCTCTAGTATTCTCTTGACTCATATTCATTTGTTCAACTTTAGCAATCATCCTTGGACAATCTTCAACTTTATGACCAACTATTTTACAACATAGACAAATAGGACCTGCACCAGGGCATTCCTTAGCAAGATGTCCTAGTCTTCTGCAGTTATAACATAAGTTCAATCCTCTCTTCCTCTTGTAAGTTCCCCAATTTCTCTTGTACTGTGCACTAGGATCATAGTTCTAGACCTGCAAGCTGCAAAAATTCTTTCTAGGTTCATGCATCCATTCATTAGTCCAAAAATTCTTTATATGCATAGGAATAAAATATCTTTCTCTAGTTCTATTAAATTTATTCAGATCGATTCTTTCTTCTAACTGTATGCTAGCTTTTAGGATAGGACACAATCTATCAAACATACCTAGATTCATGCTTCCGAAACAAAAATTTCCACTTATCTTATTCTATCTAAGCACAAAGATTTACCTCTTTCAAGATATTACCTCTTTTTCTTCAGATTGGGTTTCTTTCTTAGCACATAGCTTCGCAAGTCAAGTATAATACTACACACTACAACAACAGATCTATGCACAAAGCTTCTATTTTATTTTAGTTTCCAGCAATCACAGTTTCAGGTCCCGACAATAGAACCATTTGTTGGCATAGGGTAAGAACCAGGGTTCAATGCTTCAACAACGCACCAACAAAACCCTAACTACCATCCCTTTCGGAAACACTTGCGAAGTAGGCAAAGTCTCACCCGAGGTAGAGGCAGGGGGGGTTACAGGAATCAAGTGTATGTAACCAAGCTGGGACACAGATATGTGATTATAACACTTCGCATAATACTTAGGGACAACACACATTAATTCATTAGATTTATTCACATCACATAAAAAAACCTAAGTACAGATCGACGCAGTAACAATAGAAAAATATACATCACACTTAGCATCAAAAGTTAGATCCAACAATTTTAACATAGACAAAGCGCTAAGCATTCATAGATCTATCTATCATTCATAATAATCAATATTCTAAGAAGATATACAACATAAATATCATAGCACAATGCAAACCATAAACACATGATATACGTGGTTCATCCTAGTGTGGGGATACATCCATCAATTGCTTCTTCTTCTTTATTAGGATTCAATCTCTTACATTCCTCTGGTCCTGTGCACTAAGCCACAGAGCCAAGTTTCACATTGGACAGGTGATCTGTGCACTACGCACCAGATCCACCTTCCCAAAATCAGGTCAAGGCACATAGACAACTCCTTTATGAGGCATAGAGCCTTACATACACAGTCTGTTGCACAAAGAAACTTAGAACTACTTTCCTTTTGCACTTAGCTAGATACTACTTTGCTTGCACTAAGCACACTTCTACATTACATCCTTACATATTTATACTTTTACAAAAATTCCTAATCATGGGTAAACCCATGGGCCGACATCCCATAACCCATTACATAAACCCTAATGAACCCCTTTCTGGGTGCACAAAACAAGTGAGATCCCATGATCTCAGCTTTGCCTGGGCGCTCCATATTCGACCAACTTGTCGATGTCCAAAAAGAGGTCAAACCCGGCCAATGTTTCCTCAAAACTTGGTTGAGGGCCAACAATCTGCTCCATGTCTTCATCTATCCACTTGTAATATGTCTGTAACTCTTCCTTTATCTCATCTATGTGCACAGTGATATAGATAAAATGAGGATTTGCGTGGAACTTGGCTATCGGTCTGTACTGGTGCAAGGTGCGCAGTGTCATGTGCAGGAATGACTTGATGGCAACCTTCAGTTGCTGATAATATGCATGGAACACAACATTGAAATGCCATTGCTTCGACATGTTGTTGGTGTACCACAAGGTAGAAAACCTAGTGGCCAACGAATTCGATGGTTCAATCTCCGAAAAGGTGGCTCCTTCAGGAATTTTCTAAGAGACAAATGAAATCAACACTATCAACCAACTAAAGTGGAATTTGTATCCCAGATCATGAGCTTTGGGACAATATTTCTCAAGTTTATTGACGAGGTAACTCACCCAATTCGTCTGCATGCCCTCCACACATTTTCCTGTGAGGTCCACCACGAACCCGGTGACTTGTGTGGGGTGGTTCTTTCTTATGAGCTTGCCAGCTATGAGTTGGCAAGTGAGGCACACTGCACCATCCTAGATAGAGGCTACCTTGAAGCCTCACTTTCCCTTTTTGACTTCGTCGTAATCCTCCTTGATGCGCTGTGCCAGGGAGCGGTCCGAGGACTTCCATGGGTAAAAGTTCTATGGGTCGGGTCCCTTCATGCTTAATCCTGTAATCAAGTGGATCAACTATAGATCCATAGTAATCCATCAGTCAAGCCACATGTATCCACCATGGTAGCACGAAAAGAAGAGTTTAACACAAGCGTTAACCTCCTGGTGACAACCAAAATGGGGAATCTTCATCACATTTATCACAGTGGACTGCACCAGCTCCTTAATCCATGGCTGGGAGACTAGGTGAGGCTTCTTCCTATTTTTCTTCGTTAAGTATCGGTGGGGTGTGAGCATAACATAGTTCTTTTTGTCACCGATATTGAAGTCGCTGTTCTTTAGTAGTGGGATCTGTCCTAATTGACTCCCAACTATGCGTATTCCTTTCAGGATGTATGCGATGATCAGGGTGTAATCATTGGATTCTATCATGGTTAACCGCACCAGCCAAAGGTAGGATATAGTCTGGTAAGATTGACATATTCTTATTTGCATTAGCCAGATTGTCGCGATGCTTGCTTCGCTGCTCAGTCGTGTGGTTAACACGGCCAGAATGATGTCCAATCGAAGGGGAATCCTACAGTCCCCTAGTCAATGACGTCTATACTCCTTCAGATAACGGTTTATCATCCATAAGCTTCTTGAGGACTTCCTCGACATAATTCTCTAATGCACTAGGTTTGCCCGACATTCTCACTGTTAAAAAAATAGGTGAGGGTAGGTGACAAGATAAGCGGGGAAAACAAATAGACATCGATGTATAGTTTCTAATAACACATCTCGACACACAATCAATTATCTATTAACTCAGTTAATCATGGGTGGAAAAAAGTGGTCCTGACGCAATGTCTGACGGGTTAAATAAGCGAGGCCTTGTAATATATTCTTCCAACGGGCATGAATGCTTCCATCAATGCGAATCTGTCCATTATCGAGCAGTCTCAACTTACCAAATTGGTCCATCTTCCCATAAATGCATTTCTTAGCCATTCCAAAGCACCGTTCTAATGGTCGGGGTGCCTTTAATGGTCATATATATTCACCAGGGTGAAGTCCCATTTTGCGCGGTCTTGCTGTTCTAACGAGGTTCAAATCCCACGAACCTACCTTCTACGATGTTCTAGTCTATGAAGTTCTCCATCTGTTCTCTGTAGCTTCCTGTAGCTTTTCTAACTTGGCTTTCTTTTTACCAAGCTTCCTTGCCTTCTTTCCTGTGATTTGAGTCTCTCTAATTGTTTCTGGATTCCTATTTCCATTCTTATTCTTATCTTCTCCTAGCATGGTGACTTCACACTGCTGAGGTGCTCTCAAAGGGTTCGAAGTTAATATCCCTTCTCTTATTAATTCTAGGGTGGGTATTCTTCCTTCTTTCATGGATAGGTCCTTCAAACTTTCTTGCGTTCTTTCAACCTCGACGACTAATTCTCTTTCCTTTTGTTGCTTCGACTTATCTTCTCATTCTTCTATTGGCTGATCTATTTTTCTAGCTATGAAATCCATTAGTTCTTGATTTTTCATTTCTATATCTTCTTCCTCTTCTTTCCACCTGATCTGATCTTTCTTAATCCAAGTCTTACCTAGTAAAATTCTGAAAGGGGCGTTGTTCTCAACAAACTTAATGACTTCAAATTATTCTTCAGTCGATGTTCCATGAATAATAATAGGTACATTAGTAACTCTTCCACATAAGGTTATCATCTTTCCCTTGAACAAGCCTATCCTTCCCAATGAAGGTACCACAATAGGCTTCCCCAAAATTTTCCATGTGTCTTCTATCATAATATTCACTTGTGTTTCCTCATCCAAGACACAGTCTTTGTCGAAGTCTCCTATTCTTGTACTTATGTGTCATTTTACTTTCAGGATCTCTGGTAAGATGACATCTTTGTGATCATTCATTGTTTCTTTCAATTGTGATAACATAGTCTGATCTTTCTCTGATTCTTTCTCTTTATGATTATCTAACATGATCATAGTCTCTTTAATTCCTTCATATTTTCCTTGTCTCATGTTCATTCTTTCAACTTTATCAATCATCCTTGGACAATCCTCAACTTCATGACCAACAATTTTACAACAAAGACAAATAGGACCTGTACCAGGGCATTCCTTAGCAAGATGTCCCGATATTCTATAGCTATAACACAATATCAATCCTCTTTTTCTTTTATATGTTCCCCAACCTCTCCTATACTGCACACTAGGATCACAGTGCTGGACCTACAATCTGCATCCACTTATTAGTCCAAAAATTATTTCTATGCATAGGAATAACATATCTTTCTTCATTTCTATTAGCTCTACTTAGATCAATTATTTCTTCCAACTGTGCCCTAGATTTCATACTAGGACAAAACCTATTAAACATACTTAAATTCATGCTTTTGTAACAAAATTTTTCACTTATCTTACTCTTATCAAAGCACAAAGCTTTACCTCTTTTAAGATCTTACCTCTTTTCTTCAGATTGGATTTCTTTCTTAGCACAAAGCTTCGCAAGTCAAGTAGAGTACTGTTCACTTCAACAACATATCTATGCATAAAGCTTCTCTTTTATTTACTTTAGTTCCCAACAATCATAGTTTCAAGTCCCGACAACAGAACCATTTGTTGGCATAGGGGCAGACTCGGGGTTCAATGCACCAACAACGCACCAACAAAACCCTAGCTACTAGCCCTTTTGGCAACACCTGTGAAGCATGCGAAGTCTCACCCGAGGTAGAAGCAGGGGGGGTTACAAGACTCAGGTGTCTGTAACCAAGATGGGACATAGATATGTTATAATAATACTTCACAGAGTATTCTAGAAACACTTAGAAGGTGACATGCATTAGTTTATTAGATTTACTAACATCACAGAACAAACCCTAATATAGATCGACGCAATAACGATAAATATTAAGCATTTCTACCACTTAGCACATAACATTGAGTTAGATCTATTTAAGTAAAGCACTAAGCATCAATAGATCTATCTATCATACATTATAATCAAGGCTCAAGGCACTAAACAAATCAATAACATGAATAACACAACATAAAGAAAACTAAAGACACAAGATATACGTGGTTCACCCTAGTGTGGGGCTACGCCCACCAACTGCTTCGTCTTCTTTATTATTCTTCAATCTATTACATTCAATTTCTCTTGTGCACTAAGCCATAGATCCAAGCTTTGCACCAGACAAGAGATTTGCGCACTAAGCACCATATCCTCCTTCCCAAAATTAGGTCAAGGCACATAGCCAACTTCTCTATCAAGCACAGAGCCTTACATACACATTCTGCTGCACAAAACAACTTAGAACTACTTTCACTTAGCCACTTCCCATTATCCCCTACTCTTCTACAATACATCCTTACTTATACTTTCACAATCCCTTACAATAAGGTCTAATCATGGGTAAACCCCATGGGACAACATCCCATAACCCATTACAAAAACCCTAAAGAACCCCTTGCCGGGTCCACATAGCCCTCAAAATAAGTGAGATCTGTGATCTTAGCTATGCCTGGGTGCTCCATCTTCGACCAACTTGTTGAAGTCCAAAAGTGGTCCAAACTTGACCAAGGTTTCCTCAAAACTTGGTTGAGGGCCAACAAAATTCATCTCTTAGTCCAGGAAGTTTGTCTTCTTAGTGATTTGTAATCAAAATGAGTGGAAGTTTGTAGCCACATCCATGGCCTTTGTGACAGGCCTCTCCACGCAGCAGAAGCAAGTGGATAAGTGTTAGTATATTTAGACACCTAGGAGTTAGTTAAGTTCTACTTGGTCTAATATGTCATTAGGTAAAAATGTGTTTCTTAGTGTGTTTCTTTAGTATGCATTTGTAGTTAGGAAATCCGACGGTCACGATATGTTCCTGACATAGAGTGATCCGACAGTTCATACTCTCCTCGATATTAACGACCATTGATCCATGTCTTAACACCCGATTGGTCCATGATATCTATTTAAAGAACATGGAGGGTCATTTGCTGATGATCAGTTGTGAGAAACTCTCTTGTAAAATATCTTTGTAATCTTTTTCTTTTGCATTAATAAACTGCTCCAAGTGGCCGCGTTGGCTGGGGCCGTGGATGTTTACCCGTAAGGGTTTTACCACGTGAAAACATCGGTGTGTTGATCTCTGATCTGGTTATATGAGTGGTTACTAAAGGTGTTCGTCCTCTGTTGGAATACTTGTGTTATCGAACATGGTATCCGAGCCTGTTTGAAGACCCGTTCCTATTGTAGATCGAGATCGTGAAGCCGAGTTGCCTCATCTCCATTTTATGTCATTTTCGTTCATTTCTGGGCTGAGAGGACTGTTCCATTGCGTCCGAAGCACTCGTTTCATTCATGAACACTTTTTTCTTCACTTGAAAAGGTTTCCCTTGCCCAAGATACGACCATTACAGTCAGATTCAGAGGTATAAAGTTTGAATACACATTTTTTAAATTTTTTGCAGAGAAGTATTTTGGTTTTGTATTTTTTAATTCCGGGTTGATACTCTTTTAGATATGCGTATGATATTTTCCCCACGCCCTATGTGATCTCGTAAAATTAGAAACAGATAGGAAAAGGTGCATCTTTTGGGTAAGCTAACCGAGATCTAATTCTTGTTGTCATTGAGAATAATTTTTTTTTTCTTGTATGAAAAGAGTTTTTTTTTAGCACGCTCTCCAAGGCCGTCAACAAAAAAAATAACAATAAAGAAAACAACACCCCCAATCCTCCTTCTGAACATTACAATATGTTTTTCTAGATCATTTGGTGAAAAGTTTCCTTATTAAGTAAGAGGTCTTGAGTTCAAGTCTCTCTTTTGTTACTTTTTTTGAAAAAGTTCATGCTAAAATTGTAAAGTGTATTTCACTTCAAGTATAAAAGTGAATCACTATAAGTAGTTTTAACATTTTTTTAGAGTTATTTATTTTGCACACAACTTTTCTGTTATAAAGTAACTTCATTGTAAAAGTGATCCCCACTTCTCTTTATAAAAGTGGGTCACTTCATAAAGCAACTTACACTATCACATGGTCAGCTGGTTACTGTTTATGGCATTTTTTAAAAGGGCATAACTCTCACATCGGAAGTGTGTTTTCAGTGCCTTTTTTTTTTTAAAACCATATAACGTTTTGAGATCTTTCCATCCAGATCATTAGTTTCATATTTTAAATCCACATTATCTGCATATTTAATATGGCTTCTACAAGTCATGTCTTTCTTACCAGCAACAACTACTTCCAATGGAAATCTCATATGGAAGATTTATTAAGAAGTAAAGGCATGTACCAGATTACCTTGGGAAAAGAAAAATCACCCACTGATGATGATAAGAAATCCAAATGTGATAATAGGAATGACGAAGCACGTGGACTAATCAGAATGTCCATCTCTCTTGATTTAAGGTATCACCTTCAAGAAATTGATGACCCTGAAGAAGCTTGGGACAAGATTGAATATGTGTTTGGTAAACTCAATATTATTCAACACAACAATTAGAAAATAAAATATTTACCTTGATTCCAAGTGATTTTGCTTGCCTTGGAGACTATCTATCTAAGTTTAAAACACTCATAATTTTATGTGAAGAATGTAAGATAAAAATGGAAGAAGAGCACTGCATTTATCTTTTTCTTTCTAAGCTAGGTAGTGCATATTATATATTTGTATCTACCTTTTATGCCATGAAAGACGCTCTAGGTAAAGCTTATGAAAAACCCACTCTTGAGTCCTTTTGTGCTTCTTTGATTAGAGAGGAAGATAAGATTATACAACTTGGAGTGATCAACACTGTAGGTACCTCTGACAAAGCCTTAGTTTCCCAACATAAAGATAAACCCAAGTATCCCAAGGAGCAACATCCTCGCTACAACAACAAGCAATATAAGGGTCCCAAACCTGCTTAGACAACTTCATCTCCTAATGCAAAGGAGAAAAATATAAAAATAAGAAGACTGACAAACAGTGCAACTTTTGTGATAAATATGGTCATGATGAGTCCAAATGTTTCAAGAAGATGGTAGCTTTAGAAGCAATGATGAAGAAGCACAACATCAATATTGATTCTCCTCCTTCTTCTTCTTCTCATGGACGTGCACTTTCCACTTCTGGTTTTCAACACAAATTCTACTTCTTCTTATGATGAGTGGCTTATTGATTTAGGAGCATCTTATCATATGGCTAAGGATAAAGCCATATTTTCTGCTCTAAATGAATGTAACACCAAGAAAATATTTGTTGCTGATGATAGATCTCTTAGTATTGTAGGATCGGGAACAATTCAAGTAGATAATGATCATTTCAATGATGTATTATGTGTTCCAAGTATTTCTTGTAACCTTCTATCAATATATCAAATCACTCATTCAGGTGAAGGTAAAACTGTGGAGTTTTCACCTCACAAAGTTGTAATCAAGGATCCAAAAGATCCTAAGCATGTTCTTGCAACTGGAATTGCTGATGATATTACCAGGTTGTACAACTTTGGGTCATCAACTTTTTCATCAGCTTTTGTTGCTCATAATGATGACTTGAGCAAACTTTGGCATGAGCGGTTTGGTCATATAAACTATCGCTCATTGCAGCAACTATGTAATCAACAGATGGTGACTGGTCTTCCTCTTGTTTCATGCAGAGATGGTGTTTGTGCCGGTTGTGTTCTCGACAAACATCATCGGGACAGTTTTGACAAACGTGTCTCTTGGCACGCATCAGGCCCTTTGCAGCTGGTTCACAGTGATTTGTGTGCTCCTTTTTCTTCTCCTTCTTTTTCTGGGTGCAAGTATTTCTTAACTTTCATTGATGATTTTTCTAGACGTACTTGGGTTTACTTCTTAAAACTTAAGAGAGAAGTTTTTGGCCTACAAGGCCCTTGTAGAAAAGCAATCTGGACATCAAATTCAAAAGTTAAGAATAGATAATGGAGGCGAATATGTGTACAATAATTTTACAAATTACTACACTACACAGGGCATCCAAATGAAACACACTGTTCCATATACACCACAACAAAATGGTGTTGCTAAGAGACATAATTGCACATTAAAATAAATGGCTAATTGTATGATCCAATCCAAGGGATTAAGTCTAAAGTATTGGGTGGAAACAATCAACTGTGAAAAATAGATTGTCAATCACACTCCTATAAAGGATCTTAAAAATATAACACAGGAAGAATCTTGGACTAAAATTAAACCAGATGTAAGTCACTTCCATGTATTTGGTAGTATAGCATGGGCTCACATTCCTGATGAGAAAAGGAAAGCATTGCAACCTAAAGGTGAGGAGTGTATATTTGTTGGTTATTCTGAAGATGTCAAAGGTTATAGAATTCTTCAACCACATTGTAATGAAATTATTCTTAGAAAAGATGTTAAATTTGTTGAAAATCTCTTGGCCTGCGAGCCTAATTCGATGGTTGTGCCTTCTTCATCCTGCGAGATATCTTTGACATTTGTGCCTTCTTCTGTTCCTATTCTGGTTTCTTATTCAGATGATGATACTGAGGATGAAAATCCACCTCCACCCGCTGACCTTCCTCCAGATGAGTCCTTTTAACCTGAACAAGCACCAGTTCCATCGCTTCCTCGATGGGTCTGTTCAACACAAGAAGAATTTGGTGATCTTTTTAGTGATCCTTTAGATCAACGTTGAACAAATTCACAGTTCCAACGAGCCTCTTCTCTTTTGGCTCAAGTTTCAGAGACTCACGATCCAGAGACATTTGCAAAAGATTCATTTCATTCAGATTGGGATACAACAATGAATGAAGAGTATCATTCTTTAATGGAAAACGATACTTGGGATCTTTTACCTCTTCCAAAAGGAAGAAAACTTGTTATATGTAAATGGGTGTATAGAACTAAGTAT
Organism: Picea engelmannii; assembly: GCA_009831015.1. NCBI lineage: Eukaryota > Viridiplantae > Streptophyta > Pinopsida > Pinales > Pinaceae > Picea > Picea engelmannii. The sequence continues at coordinate 59,442 of ML809723.1, read as the reverse complement.
GCATCATATGGAAGTGTTGAAAGACACAAGGCTCGGTTAGTTTCCAAAGGATTCTCGCAAGTTGAATGAATTGACTATAATGAAACCTTTTCCCCTGTAGCCAAAATGAATTCCATCTGCCTTGTTCTTCCCTTGTTGACTCACATAAATGGGAGGTCCATCAGATGGATGTTAAATCTGCCTTCTTCCATGGCGATTTGAAAGAAGAAATCTACATGGAACAACCTCCTGGCTATGTCCAGAATGACTCTAGCCTTGTATGTCTCCTTAAGAAATCTCTTTATGGTCTTAATCAAGCTCCTTGAGCTTGGTATGCCAAAATGGATAGCTTTCTTATTGCCACCAGATTCTCTAAATGCCATTCTGATCCTAATGTTTATACCAAGAAAGTAGGAAGCCATCTCATAATCCTTGTCATTTATGTTGATGACCTTATCCTTACTGGTAGTGACTCAAAAATTTTAAACCATTTGAAAACCAACCTTAAGAAGAAATTTGAAATGACAGACTTAGGTTTTTTGCACTATTTCCTTCGCCTCCAACTTTTGCAAACCAATGAAGGAATTTTTATTTCCCAGTCTAAGTATGCTTGTGGCCTTCTTCGTCGCTTTCACATGGATGATTGTAAACCAACCCCTTCTCCCTTCCAGTACGGAGTCAAGATTATTTCCACCTGTACTTCTCTTGAAGTTGATGCCACCCTATACTGTCAGTTAGTTGGTAGCCTCTTATACTTGACTCATACCTGTTGTTGAAGGAAAATCTTCCTGCGGACAGGTAGATCTCCTCAAAGAGTTATACTCTTAACTCTAAGACAGAAAGTGCTTATCATGGTCACTGACTTCCTTTTAGGCCTACACAAACTAATGCATTAAGAGGAAGGAGGAAAGATGTACCTTTTACCGGTGTTTTTCCCTGCACGCTCCGAGTTGAACTCCAATCTTGAGCTCCTCGATAAGCCCTATAGACAAACAAAGTACAACCACTTCCTATTCTATCGAGATTAGTTCGAAGACGACCTATCTACTAGGAGACAAATTCATGTAATGTCAAACAAAAATTAGAAAGAAACAGGCCAAGCATATTAAATTAATGTAAACAAAACGTTACTTACAGCCAGAGATGGAATGTGGTAGTTTCATCAAGTTCTCCTTGCTTAACCCTTTCTCAAAAGCTCCACGATCGGAATGACGATAGCTTTGCTGATTAGCCTCCACTTCACTGTGTGTTTCCTATGAGATCATAGGTTTCATGCTTCTCATCCCTTCTCCAAATATCACTTATGAGATCATAAGTTTGGTATGATTCTCCATCCAGATCCCCCTTTCACCATGAGAAAGCCTACTTATATAGCCTTGGAGAGGCCCAAATACTTGAGATATCTTTGGAGTAGGTTGAGGATTTTCGTCCTTGAGTTAGGGATCTTCCCTAAGATCATGGCTGGACTAGGGATTTGAATCCAATTGCCTTCCAAGATTGAAAATATCTTTCCCCCATTCTTCTCAACAAACCAACTTCTACCCAGAATAGGTAGCGCTCCCTCAAAATGAGTGTGAGAGCATTATAACGCTCCCTAGCAAGGTTTAGGGGGGCTCCAACACTCCCAAAAGTAGTAGCGCTCCTCCAAAAGGGTAGAGGTAGTGTTATAACGCTCCCATATAGTGTATAGGGGGGCGCCAACACTCCTGAGAGAGGTATAGGGGAGCGCTCTTCTCCAAAAACTCAATTTTTTGGGTTCTTTCAGATAGCAAGAGGTTCATAATCCCAGTTAACCATTCCTCCTCTTCCAAATCAAGTGTTTGATGTGTGTCAAGTGTCCTTCTCATGTTGTTATAGGCATGACATAGGCATCATGGCAGTATGCTTTCCTTCACACTTGCGACACTTGTGAGAAAAATGTGACACTTGTGACACTTGTAATGACGACACTTGCGTCACTATTGAAGTGAGTAATTTCGATGTGTAACAAATTTCCCCCCAAAGTATGAATTTAGAAGACAGGAACTGATAACTGAAATGATTTGTATACTTTCAAGCAAGGGTATAGATGCAGAGAACCTGACAGAAGATGCACACAAACATCCAAAAAATATTATGACATGTTTCAAACCCAAGGCATGCATACCTATGCTTGGGTGATCAAGACTTGCAAGATATGGCCACCACAAAATACATTGCGGATCCATAATTGTATTGATAAAAGGTATAGCCACCGAGGATACAGTGTGGATATATACTCTTATGACCTGAACTTATCGTAGCCATGAAGAATACACAGTGGATCTACGAGATGACAAGACATATCCATGACTAATACAAAGTGGATCTATGTAACAGTATATGTGTCATTGTTCAAAAGAAACTCCTTCTCAACCTGGGAAAAGTACATATAAGAGTGACGAATCAACCCAAGGTCTTCTTACCGATCTCGATGTAGTACAAATCTAACCATGTGAATATATGTACTGATGTCGAACATGGATGAAACCACTTGATTACCGGTCAATGATGTAAACCGTTAACAAGCGCGAGGGAGATCGCCATTAATGTCAATGATTCCTAAGGTACCCTAGTACATTCCAACGAATGTGAATGGATGAGCTGAAGTCGAACATCCGTGGAATCATCCGATCAGATGTCAATGATGTAAACCCACTGTCGAATGTGAGGAGGCCTGCCATTGAGGCATGCAGGTCCCAAAGTACTAACTGGTTTCTAATTCTAGTCCCTAGATAATGTGTTGAAGTCGACAGAAATAGACTCGTCGAAGGAGGGCCTTGATGTATCCCCCATAAACGACACGAAACAGACACAGAGATGTAATTTGGTAGATCAAATGAACATGGATTGACATGGTTATTGAGACAAGATATTTGTGATGGCTGAATCTCGAGGCAGATACTTCCCTTGAACACTGAGGCACAATAACAGAAACGTGACACATACCAAAACATGATAATGCAGTGGATACTGTGACTTTCTTCAGGTGACCCAAAGGAGTAATAAAAACTCAAAGGATTGGTTTAGTGCAGAGGTTCAGTGGAGTAAGATGTGCACAAAGACAAAGTGCCATGTTCAAGGGAGACTCTAAGAGTTACTTGGTAATGTTCTCAAAAAACTGCTTGGCTTGCTTCTTTCAATTTTTCCCCCATCCAGATAGATGAGTACCTCTTTTTAATTTAACGAGCTCGAGGAGGGTAACAGATGCTCGATATAACTCACCTTCAGTAAGTTCCTCTTCCTTTGTTTAACGAACTGGAAGAAGTAAGGGTTCAATCCCGTATGGGCCTGTCGATGTTTTTTTTAACGAGTCCAAAGACAGAGAACTCGAAGGTTTTTCATGATTATAGAGTCTGGAAAAACACTTAAAAGAGAACTCTCTCAGTTCATTTTTCGTAAAGTAGTCGGACGAGACCGAAAAAGAGAAAAACTATCGCTCAATAGACGTTTTCATCAAATACTTTAACGAGCGTGAAGAGAACAAGGTCGCTCGACAATCTTTTCATATTTAGAGAGTTTGAAAAGAACTTAAAGGTGAATCCAGTGTTGTCCTTTTTCGTAATGTTAGTATCGCAAGGCCAAAAAAGAGATAAATTATCACTCCAAAAATGCCCTTTCAAACATTTTAACGAGTGGGAAAGGAAGCAAGATCACTCGGTAATATTTTCATGTTTAGAGAGTCTGAAAAGAGATTAAAGGAGACTCCAGGGGGTTCATTTTTCATGTATCCATACAGGTCCGAAAAAGAGATAAAAGTCTACCCAGATGCATTCTCATGTATTTACAAGCATGAGAAAGAACAAAGACTAAGCTCGGTATGCCCCCATTAGGAAATCTAGTGGCTTAACTCTAGAATGATTGGCAAAGGTTGGAGACATACCCTCCAAGCTTCAATTCATTCACCGATTTTGATGTTGTCACCAATTTCTCTAGTAGATGAGAAAAATTAGAAGGGTGGATGAAAATAAGGTTGAAGAGAGGTGATTGTTTCATTTTTAACGAGCTTGACATGGGAAAGGAACTATGCTCAAGGCCTCTGTTTCATTTTTTAACGAGCTTTCCATAGAGAAGAGAAACTATGCTCGTGGTTTCTTCCTAATCATGGATTTAGAGAGGATAACACTCTAGAAGGATACCATGTCAAGGGACAAAACTCGATCATGGATTCCAAGAGATATTCACTCAATGGAAGATAATCACTTGGGAAGGAACACATGTTGAGGGTCGCAATAGGAGTAAGGAGATCAAGCTCCAATAACCCTACCGAAGAAATCACCATGTCTACTACCGGATCCAAATCATCGGAAGTTGAAATCATGGGACATGATGAAAAATCAACACCAGGAGGGGAGATAGAGCGTATATCTTCCCAAATTTCTTCATAAGGGGGGAAGAAAAGAGGATTGGTGACGGTTATTATCCTGAGGTAACTTGTCAATGTGAAACATTTCCAGAATAGATTCATCCGAAGGAAAAGTTGGGGAAATGTAGTCGATCGAAGACGACAAGGAACTCAACCGTGATTGCATCGAGGAACTGTCGGGCGCCAAGAGATGTTGTTCATACAACGATGGAGAAGCGGATGGGATAGAAATGTATGATGTTTTGGCTGGACTAAGTGGCACAGTGTCACTTAGTGCATCAAATTCCAACGGATAAGGTACAATCCAAGGGTCAGATGATGCCAAAGATTGATAAGCTGCGGTCGAAATCATATTGATGCTGGCAATATGATGTGTATTCGGTGGAAGTGGTGTAGGGAAGGTACCCATGAGGCTAGAATATTTCAGTAAGCCAACACCAATGCTTTCATACATGATCTTGTGGTCTCCTAAGAAAGGAATATTGTTAGTAGCAGGAACGCGAGCATCGGTCATGCATAAATCCAACTGATCAATAGTGACAATTTTTCCTTGATGAGGAAATTGGACACATAAAAAAACTAACAAGGCAACGACAATCATAGCATAAAACCAACTTCTTCCAAGTAACAAGTTGTAATCGAGGGGAGCATCGATCACCTTGACATCAACATTAACAATTTTGCCACCCAATTGGATGGGCAGGGATTGTTGAAGGAAAATCTCCCTGCGGACAAGTAGATCTCCTCTTGAGAGCTAGACTCTTAACTCTTAAGACAAAAGACGCTTAACATGGACACTGTCTTCCTTTCATATCTATACAAACTAATGCATGAGGAGGAAGGAGAAAAGAAGTACATTTTACCGACATTTGTCCCTGCATGCTCCGAGTCGAGCTCCAATATTTCGCTCCTCGATGAGCCCTGTAGACAAACAATAGTACGACCACTTCCTACTCTATTATTATTAGCTTGAAATAGATCTATCTATTAGAGACAAGTTCATGTGAGATCAAACAAAAACTAGAAAGAAACAGGCCAAGCGTGTCATATTGATGAGAACAATGACAGAAGTAACTTACAACCGTAGATGCAAATGTGACAGCTTCGTCAAGTCCCCTTTGTCTAACCCTTGCTCAAAATATCCACGACCTGGATGAAAACAACTTCACTGATTACTCTCCTCCAGTTCACCATGTGTTTCCTATGAGATCATAGGTTTCATGCTTGCAATTCTTCCCCCTTTCCACCATGATAGAGCCTGTTTATATAGGTTTGGAGAGGCTTAATCTCTTGAGGTATCTTTAGGGTAAGTCAAGGATTTCCCTCCTTAAACCAAGGATATTTTCCTAAGATCATGGCTGAACCAGGAATTCGAATGCAATTGCCTTCCAAGATTGAAATATCCTCCCCTTAATCTCCTCAACAGATCAACTGTTACTCAGAATAGGCAACGCTCCCTCAAAAATGCCATCAGAGCGCTATAACGCTCCCTAGTAGGCTTTAGGGGGGCACCAATGCTCTAAATATCTATAACACTCCTTCAAAGGGGAATTTTGGTGTTATAATGCTCCCTAGCACCTTATAGGGGAGCGCCAACACTCCTAAGGGTGATATAGGGGATCACTCTCTTCTAAAACCTTAGTTTGGAAGATTCTTTCAGGTGGCAATAGATACCTGACTTCATTTAACCATCCCTCTTCCTCCAAATCAGGTGTTTGAGGTATTCTAAGAGTCTCCTTAATGTCATCATCATGGAAATATGCTTTGCTTGACATTTGCGACACTTGTGAACAACATGCGACACTTGCGACAATTGTGAGCAACATGTGACACTTGCGACACTTATCAAAGCGAGTAATGTTGATGTGTAACAACATGCGACGCTTGCGACACTTATCAAAGTGAGTAATGTTGATGTGTAACAGATTTCCCCCCAAAGTATGAAGTTAGAAGACGAGAACTAATAACTGAAATGCTTTGTAGACTTTCAAGCAAGGGTATAGACGTAGAGAACCCGACAGAAGCTACACACAAAGACCCAACAAATATTATGACACATTTCAAAACCCAAGGGAGGCATACCTATGCTTGGGTGATCAATACTTGCAAGATATGGCCGCCATAAAATACACTGCAGATCCATAATTGTATTGATAAAAAGGTATAGCCACTGAGGATACAATGTGGATCTATACATGACCTGAATTGATTGTAGCCACGAAGAATACACAGTGGATATACGAGATGACAAGACATAGCCACAACCAATACAGAGTGGATCTATGTAACAATATATATGTGTCATTGTTCAAGAGAAACTCCTTTGCAACTTGGGCAAAGCACATATCAAAGTGATCACTCAACCCAGGGTCTTCTTACCGATCCCGATGTAGTACAAGTCTAAACATGTGAATAGATGTCCTAATGTCGAACATGGCAGAAACCACTTGATTACCGATCAATGATGTAAACCATTAACAAGCGCGAGGGAGATCACCATTAATGTCAATGATTCCCAAGGTACTTCAGTACATTCCAACGAATGTGAATGGATGGGCTGGAGTTGAACATCTGTGGAATCATTCGATCAGAGGTCAATGATGTAAACCCACTGTCAAATGTGAGGAGGCCTGCCATTGAGGCATGCAGGTCCCAAAGTACTAACTGGTTTCTAAGTCTAGTTCTTGGATAATGTGTTGAAGTCGACAGGAATAGGCTCGTCGAAGGAGGGCCTTAATGTATCCCCCATCAACAACACAAAACAGACATAGAGATGCAAATTGGTAGATCAAATGAACATGGATTGACACATGTATTGAGACAAGATATTTGTGATGGCTGACTCTAGAGGCAGATACTTCCCTTGAACACTGAGGCACGAGAGTAGAAAAATGACATGGAACAAAACTTGATGATGCAGTGGATGCTATGACTTATGTTAGGTGACCCAGAGGAGTGAAAGAAACTCAAAGGATTGGCTCAGTGCAGAGGTTCAACGAATTTATAATGTGTGCAAAAGACAAAGTGCCATGTTCAAGGGTGACTTTGAGAGTTACTTGGTAATGTTCTCAAGAGACTACTTGGTTTTCTTCTTTCAAATTTTCCCCCATCCAGATAGACTAGTACCTCTTTTTAATTTAATGAGCTCGAGGAGGGTAACACATGCTCGATATAACTCAACTTCGGTAAGTTCCTCTTCCTTTGTTTAACGAACTGGAAGAAGTAAGGGTTTGGTCCCATATGGGCCTGTCGATGTTTGTTTTAGCGAGTCCAAAGACAAAAAACTTGAAGGTTTTTCATGATTATAGAGTTTGGAAAAACACTTAAAAGGGAACTCTCTCAGTTCCTTTTTCGTACGGTTAGTCTCACGAGGCCGAAAAAGAGATAAACTACCACTCAAAAGACACCCTTTCGAACCTTTTAACGAGTGTGAAAGGAAGAAAGATCACTCGACGATCTTTTCATATTTAGAGAGTCTGAAAAGAGTTTAAATATGAATCTAGGGGGTTCCTTTTTCGTGTGTCCATGCGGGTCCGAAAAAGAGATAAAAGTCTACCCGGTGCGTTCTCATATTTTCGATCTTGAAAACGAACTAAGACTATGCTCGTGAATGCGACAAGGTAAATGAACAATCAGAACTGCTTAGAAACCTGTAGTGTCAAAACTGCAATCCAGAGGTTTAGTGAAGCCATTATATTGTCAGAGAAACCCATAAATAACTATACCTTATAAAAAATGGAAATTTATAAATAGCAATACAAGAAAAATCTTCATTTACCATTTCATTTTGCATAAGGATTTGTAGCAGTGGAGATTCTCACTTTGGAGGTGGATCTTGTTTCGCTTGATACCAGAGCTACGGTTGACCATTTCTCTTGCCGTTTGGACCAGGTAGATCTTCATCTCCCCTTCTTTCAATTACATGGTTCAATATTCATTTTCATAGCAATATTTAAATTAAAAAATGAAGCCCTAAGTCACTCCAAAAAATATTAAACTGGCCTCTATTGAAAACGATGGGAAAAAGACATTCTTTTGCAAAAACGTTTTTAGAAGGTGATAACAAAGATGCCAACGCCTCGAAACTTGAGTAGATGGGTCATCTTTGTCAAAGAATCCATAGAAAACTAAAGATTATGCCCATGCAACCATTATGGAAATTATTTTTATTTTAAAATGTTTTGTTGCTACGTGATGATTGTTGAGTGATAAAAAGAGGGCGTGGTATTTTTTGAACAGTGTGGGCATTAGATTTCAAGTTTTTAAATTGCTTAAGAAATTGCCGAAAAATTGAATAATGAAATTCTTTGTTTTTTTTTTGTTTGTAGGTGATTTCAGCAATGACCATGATTGAGTGGAAAGAATGAGAGCATGAGCTCGATGATTTGGTTTCTTTTCGGAGTCCTCGCACACAGGCTGCATTGAGAGCTTGTGGCCTACTGAAATTATTCAAATTGAAAAATATGAAGAAGGAGATTCTTCTGCTTGAGCACATAATCAGCTTGTGGGATGTCGTGGAGCAAGGGTTTCGGATCAGAACACAACTTCTAACCATTGAGTTGGAAGACGTATATTTCTTGACTGGCCTCTTGAAAAGAGGGGTTCCTATATCTTTTTCTAGACATAGGGCGCTTCCTGAGAAAGTGGGCGTGTATCTAGCACGCCATTGTGTCCCAGGAGAAAGATTGGTGGGGGGTAGAATCCCAATCAAGGATATCAGAGAGTTACCCCTTCGATATATTTGTTCGCCATCACGAGTGTGACAGGAAGCACTAGTGCACATCTGGCGTCGAGATCATAGGTAGCTTATGGCGTACAGTGTTTGGAGCCAACACTGTTTAACTGGAGCGCAGGGTTTCTTCGGAATGTGAAGGAACAAGTTTCACGGTGTAGGATGGGGCAGAAACAGTTCGGATATAGCTCTTTCTTGGTCTCATTTTTCTTAGAGTTCATCCCCTAGATGCAGCCTCAGATAGAATTGGCAGTACAACTAGTGGGAGAGTTAACAAAATGGAGAGCAGTCATTGCAACGCATTCACACAAAATAATAAATTTTATTACTTTGAATCTCAATTACAACACATATATATAATTGGATTCAGATCCAACTGATTCCATAATTGGAGGGAGTGGTTGACAGAATATCTCAACAACTCCAACAAACCAAAACCAACTCCAATTTAATCATTAATTCTAACACCCTCCCTTAATGATTACATTACAAATAAATCACGTAATTCTCAAATTACAACATATATCTCTGTCTGATCTGGTCTTCATCAGCACTCTCACCCACTCTGACATCTCCCGGTTTACGCTCTTTCTTCTCCACAACTTCGAGCTTCCCTCTTGACTCATTTAAGATAAAAACACTTCTGACCATATTTGATGAATTTGTAGGATCAAAGATTCTTGACACCCCCGAAGAAGAGTCTAGATACTAAACCACCCTATTGAAATACTTCCATCTGTGAAATAACCCCGAAGAATAAATTTCAACAGTTTTGTAGGAAAATACTCTAGTTACGAAATGTATTTAGCAATCAATCCTCCAAAATGACTTTCTTTTTACAAATACACACCACAATAATCTGCATATATTTAATCTCCACGCAACAATGAAAAATTTATTCTTTATAAAAAATTCACTGCAGGCTGCTATCCCACGCAGTCACACAAAATTTCACAAGATCTCTATTGGACGGTGGGCAGGCAGTTCTGCCACAGTTGCATCAATTCACTGTCTTCAAGTGATGATAATCCGCTCCATGTAAAATTCGGCTCCTCGTCTTGAAGTTTCAACCAGATTTCTCTCAGTATGTCATCTTCAACCATCGTATCACCGTAGATATCCATTCCACGGAGAAAACTTTCCATTGGCTGATCCCACCAGTTTTCAATTATTGTGGACACGCAGGCTGGCAACGATTTTGACAGCAGCGGATTCTTCTGGGATTATGGCTCTTCCACGGCCATGTATATCCTTCAACAACCTCTCTCACACATGCACGGATCTGATAGTCTAAGCCGATTTCTCTCTTCATACACGATTCTCCAACTACATCGGCAACAATTTTCTTTTAAATGATACAGTGATTTTTTCTTTGACGAAGACAGCACCTGCAAAATAAAAATAAAAATACAACTACACTAATATAAATGTACAGAGAATGAGAAACACAACTCTCACATCTACCTGGGCACTCCCGTGAGGGATTAAGCCCAGCCAAGCTCTGATACCAAGTTAACAAAATGGAGAGCAGTCATTGCAACGCATTCACACAAAATAATAAATTTTATTACTTTGAATCTCAATTACAACACATATATATAATTGGATTCAGATCCAACCAATTCCATAATTGGAGGGAGTGGTTGACAGAATATCTCAACAACTCCAACAAACCAAAACCAACTCCAATTTAATCATTAATTCTAACAGGGAGAACCACAGATGGAACGATGGACTAGTCTATCTTTGAGACTAGTGGCAGAGTCATAATTCCGTTTCACCGGTGACTTCTTTGCTTGGCTAAGATGCCATTATATTTATATAGAAGAATTACCGTATGCCGAGGTGGAATTTCACAGGAGCATGGATTTGATTCTACCCACAGGGGAATATTGGGATGCGTCAGGTGAGAGACTAAGCAACACCTTGCCTAGTTTTTGTTTTTAAAGTTTTTTAACGTATATATTTTTTTGGGTACGTAGAAGAGTTTTTAATGGATGTATTGTTTTCAACATGCAAACAAGGGAGCAGTGCGCCCAACTGAGATACCAATACCAGGACATCATGGGGGTGCTCCGGTTGCAGTAGATCTGGGGGCACCAGTGATAGGTCTTCGGGAGGTTGAAAGAAAACTTCAAGGCCTCATGATGGGAATTCCTCCTCTATGGAGGAGAGAAGTGCCTTTACATATACATAGGCACACTGTGGGAGTGCCAGAGAATGTTAATTCTCTACTGAGATGCGTAGTGCACGCAGTGATATGTTACTCTCAGCACAATGTAGTGCAGGGAGATTAGAGTCTCTCTGGTGATTGTATTTTGTATGACTTGTCAGACAATGTTGTATGGGTGTAAAGACCCAACATTTTGATCTTATAAATACTTTTTTGATGTAATCAAAAATTTTTCAGTCACGCTATGTATATATATACAGTTCTAAGTTTTTACAGTGCCAAAACATTTGTACATGATGATGCCTTTAATGTGATGTGTTTTAATTTACATGTGATGTACAATTTGTTTTATGAAATCTTATCTATGGGCGAGATACCGATCCATGATGTAATTAGTTAACGAATATGAAACATTGTTGAGTTCTTGTGGAATATGTCTGTATTCGATATAATCAAATATTCATTCAAGATGATGAACTTGTAGGTGGAGACATAGCAGGATAGGGTTACGAATAGCGTAGATACGGTTGAGTTGATAGAGCACGAGTTGGTATTCTAGGTTAACAATGATACGAGAGATACCTAGGGAGGAGGCTTGGGTCAAGAGTCCGATGACAACATGATATTCTTCCATGTTATTTGTCCCTGATCCTAAGAAAATACCTCCTAAACTCACCACCTCATGAAATTGGTAAATGACCCATGCTGTCGAAGCAATGTTCCGGGTGTGTCGACTAGCACCATCCGCAAACCTGACAAAGATAGGAAAGGAAGACATCATCTGTGCATGAAAACACAAGGTACAGTCATGAGTGGCAAAGGTAAAGGATCGAGCACGTGAAAGAAATAGACACACCAAACTAAAATACAATAATGTACAATGTACACATGCTAGGTGATCTAGGCATAGTACTTTTTAAGGTAAAGACCGTTCCGGGGCTCCCCTAGGGAAATTCCATCATAATTTACTAACTCGTAGGCGCCTCTTTGTAGAACATGTTTCACAATGTAAGGGCCATACCACAGAGGTTCTAACTTACCTGTCCCTAGTTTTTCATGAGCCTGGTCATAGACGAGGATTAAGTCTCCGTCTGCAAAAGTCTGAGGATGGACGGATTTGTCGTATTGATTTTTTATCCATTTCTGATGTGCCTCATTCACAAGAGCGGCATCAAGATGTGTTTCATCCAGTTTAGTCAAATATAAGAAATGTTATTCTTCGACATAAGTATGGGGTAGGAGTTCTAATTTAAGTTTCATAGATGGAATCTCACACTCGATTGGTAAAACGACTTCGATGCCATATACTAACTGGAAATGAGTAAATCCAGTTGCGGTTTTCACGGAAGTACGGTAATCCCAGAGAGCGGAGAAAAGTTGTAGATGCCAGGATGTCTTATTTTCCCCTACCATGCATTGAATCATGGTTTTGAGGACCTTGTTGATGGCCTCAACTTGTCCGTTGGCCTGAGGATAGTATGGGGATGAGTTTTCATGGAGAAAACCCAACTTGGCATGCAATTCACTCATCATCTGGTTCTTAAATTGTGCACCGTGATCGATGACAATGGCGCCTGGTACACCAAAACGAGTTATGATGTGGTTAAAAACAAAAAGATCTACAGTACGACCATCATTCAGAAAGGTAGGCATAGGCTCAACCCATTTGGTAAAGTAGTCGATGACGACGATTATATAACCGTGCCCCCCGGATGAGGTAGGCTTACATTGCATAAAATCAATACCCCACTTGGAAAAGGGGCCAATGGAGATAATGGGGTGTAGAGTAGTAGGGTGGGTTCATGCCTTGTTGTTGAAAACTTGGAACGGTGGGCATTTTTTGACTGCCTCAATACAATCTTTGAAAATCGAGGGCCAAAAATAGTCGGGACGTAGAATTTTTTGGGCTATGGCCATCCCTGAAAGGTGACCACCACAGGCCCCAAGGTGACAGTCATTCAGAATGCGTTCAGCCTTCGCATGAATCAGACATCATTGAAAGATAGTGTCAATACCACAATGATACAAGGTGTCACCGACGATAAGATAATGACGAGAATGGTGGCGACTACGTCGACGCTCTTCACGGGAAGTGTTAGGCTGAAAGCGTTGGGTTTGGAGGTAAAGGAGGATGTCGCCGTACCAAGGATCAGATGTGATGATGAGGAAAAGAGTTTCGTCAAGGAGAAAATCTCTAGGTTTGATGTCTTCATCAACATGGGGGAGATCACAGATAAGTTCCGCAAACACCAGGGACTTTTTGGCTTTGGACTTCGTAAATTCAAGATCGAATTCATGAAGGATGACGATCCATTTAGAGTATTTTCCCTAAGTGTTATAACCCTAAATTGCACCACACATGCTTACCTGACATTAGGCCAACTCATATCCCTTCATTGCCAAAACATTTGTTGAACAACTCTTTGGAAATCCTCTTGTGTTAAGGCCCACGCGCCCTAACCCATTACTGCACGTGTGTGCACGCTGGCAGGCCCACTACAACCCGCGTGTACCTAACAAAGCACAAAAAAAGGAAAGTTGCTGACGGAACAAAAAGCTATGGGTCAGTTAACTGAAACTCCCGACCATGCATGGCCGAGGGTTCATCCAAAACCCTAGCTCCTTCTAGCCTATAAAAGAAGGGGTAGGGGTACCATTTGGAGGAGGAAAAAATATAGCGAAGAAACTCTGCCCATTTACAGAATCCATTGTCCCAACCCTTTAGCCTTTCCTCATGCCAAAGGAGATTTAACACAAAGCAGTTGGAGGACAGAAGAGGAGGAGCCTAGGATCATGATCAAGGAGCGGTGGCCGGTCTTGACTTTGATTGTAAGTTGATTCATTTTTCAAATAATAAAATAATACTTTTCCCATCCCAATGCATGAGTTATCTATGGTTTGTTTAATTTATGCTTAATTTCTAACCCTCAAGTAGAGAAGTAGCATGCATGCATAGTTGTTTGTCTTGATTGCAGGTCATCTTTGGAAGGAGCAGTGCGAGCAAGTGGTCAAAGCGCAACGGAGGATCTACATCAAACGCCGGAGACAAGGTTAGTAGTCATTCTCCATGCATGTATTGTGAAAGAGGGGTTTAAGTTTCGGGTTGTAGGTTAAAAAGTAATTTCTTTACGGTCAAAATCTGCATGCAATTCTGACCCTAGTTTGCTAGTCCGTAGGGTATTTTTCCCAACAACAGAATTGGCGACCATACTGGGGAATATACTCTTTAGGGTTTCTGGATTTCTTTAAATTTTTTGGGTAGTTGAAAGAATAGGTGTTCTGTTTTTCTTTGCCTGTCTTTTTCTATTAGGTATGAGCTAGCAGGGAGCCTAGTTCTTCATACCAGTTTTCCCTGACTATTGCTTGACGATAGTTGTTGGGAAACACATAGGTACACATGGCCTGCATAAGGCCTGCACGTGTTGTAACACACCGACTACCTAAACAAAGTTTTTTTGGTCCTCTATCGGACTCGAACCCTTAAATAACCAATGAGGTCTAGCGTAAGCTGACTCTATCTCTCTCCTGCTCCATTCCCATGTGATCCTGGGACATGTTCATGGTTCAAGTTGAACGCAACGTCTTTGGTATTTCGCGCTTTGGGCTACTGTAATATATACACGCTCGACTCTACAACCGTCAAATCCCGCCAGGGATACCGTGCATCCCATAGGGATGGGTTCCCATGAGGTCAGCGAATGGCCAATAGGAATAAACCTCATTGGGGATAGAGAATCCATCAATGGGAACAAGCCCCATCGTGCATTTGGGTGTAATACAGGTGGCGAGAGGGAAAGGAAACATGGTGGATGTCATGCCAGAAGGGGTCCCACTTCACACGCCACACTATTCCAGACCCCACCCCCTCATTAAAGGTAGAATGGCAAGGGGGCTCCAGAATCCACTGGGAAGCCGTTGATTACGGTGAGTAAATATCGACCGTTTGAGAGTTGCATGTCCAATTCCGGACCCCCCCCATTAAAGGTAGAATGGCAAGGGGGCTTCATAATGCATCCTCAGCCGTAGATCTGGACAGGTGGACTCTGGATGTCCAGATATTCTCACCGCTTATCCTAAGGCATATTCATGTCCTGGCTTAAGTTAACGTCCTGTTTTCCACATCTAACGGTAATTACAGACCCTGATATCCTCCAAAAGAATATCTGCCATTCATCAGGGTTTACCGTCCCAAAAATCTGGACTCTCGACCACAGAGCCCTCGAATCTTCGAAAATCTCTCTTCCGGCCTTAGTCCCGTGGCCATGCCTTCTGGCCCATATGACCGCTCTCATAGGACCTCGGCTATAACTCCCATCGGGATTTCGGGTATTTCATTTTCGAAATACTCATGCCCTCAGGACTTGCGATTCTCCGGATTCTGACACGCCTTTTTCCACGATAGCCCTCCTGGCTAGAGGTCTTGGTTCATATGACCGTTAACCTGTGACCGCGTCTTATCTCATATCGGGGTTCGGGGTTTCGCGTGTCGAAATGAACCAAACCTCTTGTCAACAGAATCCATGATTTCCCGATCACTTCGATCTCGACCACGCGTCCTCTAGGATGGATGGTCCCGATTCTCTCGAGATTTCGAGACTTTTGATGTCCCATTTCCTTCGACCTCATAAATGCCGATTTCTCAATTTTTCGACTCTCGTCAGATTTTTGACACCTGTCCCTCTAAAGGGACGACTCAGATTATGTCGGGGTTTTCACATGGGACTTCCCTGATCTCTTGTTACCAGGACTCTTGATCTCGCTATTACAGATTTCCCAAAATGGGAGATCTCGCGACACGTGGCCTCCGTCGCTCGGACGGCTCAGATCTATCCTGGGGTTTTTTGCCCCTATACACTGGGGTCTTACCCCTCGGGCAACTCTGAACAGATCCAACGGATATCGGGTTTTCCAGTCGAGATTTGATGGCTTAGATCGGCTCCTACCCGGGCATTCTTCCATGACCCCCTGGACGTGGAAAAATCAACGGTCCAGATATTATCATGGACCTTGGGGATCTACGATCTAGAATTCTTCGTTGCCCAAGAAGACACAGAGGACAAAGGGGTAAGGCCATTAACATCCCTACCTTTTCCTACCAATCTAACGGTGGTGAGTGACCACAGATCTCCTGACGGGATCTCATCCGTCGGTTCGATACTTCGCCCTTATGTTGTCACCTCGGGTTTTCAAGAGGACCGTTCCTCCTCGTGCAGGTTTACTAAGGTATTACACCTTCATCTTCTCCTCCCTAGTTCTTCATGGAATTTTCAAGGAGGGTATCTCTATGGGGAGATTTACCCAGGGTATTGTCTGAGGCAGGTAAGGGTATCGTTCTCCCGAGAACCAGACGCGAAGTCTAAATTAGATCAGTACGCATATAAATAACGATTCATGAGGACATAAGCCATATGTAGTATTTTCATACAAATATACAACTACTATTACTAATCATAGCACCATACAAACATTCTTATAATGAGATCATTCACAGTTTATGAGCATATATATCAGCATATAAATTTCAAGATGCAATATGAACAAAACACTTATCAGAAGTAACTTCAGAAGTGGGAGCAACTGCTGAGAGGGGTGCTCATTTACACCCAACCGTAGGCTCAACGAATCCCAATGGATTTACCACTAGCCACCCCCGAGCTAAGACCACAATTCTCTGAGACTGTGTCTCTCTGTCTGCCAGTGACCAGGAGCAAAGGTTGCAATCCTCCCTCTCTGCTATCACTCACTCTGCGTAATGCTAGAGTTCCCCTCGTGTCTCCCCTCAATCGCCTCTTCCATATGCCTTATCCTCTTGCGAGGTTGCGTGTGGCACAATTTCCCTCGCACTGATCAGGCCTGACGGCTCTACGGATGGGCGATTCACCATCCCATCCCTCATCAAGCCATCCACCTACCAGTCTGCGAGCCATTAATTTTCACTGCCAGCAAGCTGCTTTTGGTTCTCCGGGCCAGTGGAGTCCAAATATGGTATTAAATTCTCAGTGGAAGTTAACACCACCTTTTCAGGTGCCTTCCACCGCCATTGTGGTCTCTTTTTCTGCACATTCCCTCATCAACAGTCCTGCAATAAATTCAGAATGTTATTCACATTCATTGACCTCTTCCTCAAGGTCCATTTACATCACAT
>ML809723.1:20051-36662 GCA_009831015.1 Picea engelmannii | reverse complement strand
CCGTTCGAGAGTTGCATGTCCAATTTTGGGACCCCCACCCCATTAAAGGTAGAATGGAAAGGGGGCTCCAGAATGCATCCTCATCCGTAGATCTAGATGGGTGGAATCTGGCTGTCCAGATCTGCTCACCGCTTATCCTAAGAAATATTCACGTCTTGGCTTAAGTTAACGTCCTGTTTTCCAAATCTAACGATAATTACAGACCCTGAGATCCTCCGAAAGAATCTCTACCATTTATCGGGGTTTACCGTCCCGAAAATCCGGAATCTCGACCACAGAGCCGTCGAATCTTCGATAAGCTCTCTTCTGGCCTTAGTCCCTCATGGCCACGCCTTCTGGCCCATATGACCGCTCTCATAGGACCTCAGCTATAACTCCCATTAGGATTTCAGGTATTTCATTGTCGAAATACTCATGCTCTCAGGACTTGCGATTCTCCGGATCCCGACACGCCTTTTTCCACGATAGCCCTCCTGGCTAGAGGTCTTGGTTCATATGACTATTAACCCGTGACCGCGTCTTATCTCATATCGGGGTTCGAGGTTTCGCGTGTCGAGATGCACCAAACCTCTTGTCAACAGAATCCCCGATTTCCTGATCACTTCGATCTCAGCCACACATCCTCTAGGATGGACGGTCCTGATTCTCTCGAGATTTCGAGACTTTTGATGTCCCGTTTCCTTCGACCTCATAAATGCCGATTTCCCGATTTTCTGACTCTCGTCATATTTTTGACACCTGTCCCTCTAAAGGGATGGCTCGGATTATGTCGGGGTTTTCACCTGGGACTTCCCTGATCTCTTGTTACCAGGACTCCCGATCTCGTGATTCCCGATTTCCTGAAATGGGAGATCTCGCGACACGTGGCCTCCGTTGCTCGGACGGCTCAGATCTATCCTGGGGGTTTTCGCCCCTATACACTGGGGTCTTACCCCTCGGGTAACTCCGAACAGATCCAACGACTGTCGGGTTTTCCAGTCGAGATCTGATGGCTCAGATCGGCTCCTACCCGGGCATTCTTCCATGACCCCCTAGACGTGGAAAAATCAACGGTCCAGATATTCTCATGGACCTTGGGGATCTACGATCCAGAATTCTTCATTTCCCAAGAAGACACAGAGGACAAAGGGGTAAGGCCATTAACATCCCTACCTTTTCCTACCTATCTAACAGTGGTGAGTGACCACAGATCTCCTGACGGGATCTCGTCCATCGGTTCGATACTTCACCCTTATGCTGTCACCTCGGGTTTTCAAGAGGAGCGTTCCTCCTCGTGCAAGTTTAATAAGGTCTTACACCTTCATCTTCTCCTCCCTAGTTCTTCATGGACTTTTCAAGGAGGGTATCTCTATGGGGAGATTTACCCAGGGTATTGTCTGAGGCAGGTAAGGGTATCGTTTTCCCGAGAACCAGACGCGAAGTCTAAATTAGATCAGTACGCATATAAATAACGATTCATGAGGACATAAGCCATACGCAGTCTTTTCATACAAATATACAACTACTATTACTGATCATAGCACCATACAAACATTCTTATAATGAGATCATTCACAGTTTATGAGCATATATGTTAGCATATAAATTTCAAGATGCAATATGAAAAAAACACTTATCAGAAGTAACTTCAGAAGTGGGAGAAAATGCTAAGAGGGGTGCTCGTTTCCACCCAACCGTAGGCTCAACGACTCCCAACGGATTTAGCACTAGCCACCCCCGAGCTAAGACCACGATTCTATGAGACTGCATCTCTCTGTCTGCCAGTGACCAGGAGCGAAGGTTGCAATCCTCCCTCTCTGCTATCACTCACTCTGCGTAATGCCAAAGTTCCCCTCACGTCTCCCCTCAATCGCCTCTTCCATACGCCTTATCATCTTGTGAGGTTGCGTGTGGCACGATTTCCCTCGCACTGATCAGGCCTGACAACTCTATGGATGGGCGGTTCACCATCCCATCCCTCATCAAGCCATCCGCCTACTAGTCTGTGAGCCATTAAATTTCAGGGCCAACGAGCCGCTTTTGGTTCTCCGGGCCAGTGGAGTCCAAATACGGTATTAAATTCTCGGTGGAAGTTAACGCCACCTTTTCAGGTGCCTTCCACTACCATCATGTTCTCTTTTTCTGCACATCCCCTCATCAACAGTCCTGCAATAAATTCAGAATGTTATTCACATTCATTGACCTCTTCCTTAAGGTCCATTTACATCACATATTCACATTTATGAGTTTTCCATAGTTCTTGTCCAGTCCAGTTATATTTACAAGTTGGGGGAAACAAGGTGTTACACGCGTGTACCCGCGCCCTATCCTCTTACAACCCGCTTGTGAACGCTAGTTGTAGGGATAACAATAGCATGTAGGGATTCAGATACCTTTAGAGGCAGTCCACCTCTTCCCTGTCAGAATTATACATTCTCAGGGGGTTTTCTGGAATCCTGTCCGAGTCTTGCTGGTTCACAGTCCTATTTCAGATTGCTTTTTCGCTTTGTTATTCCTTGCATTATTTTTTCTTTTCTGTTAGAAAAATCATCCAAGCCTTCAAGGGACCCTGGATATCAATACCGAAGTCCTCTTCTTGGTCTGGACTGTCTATTTTTATCTTTGTCTTAGAAGTTAT
The DNA here is from genome assembly GCA_009831015.1 of Picea engelmannii. Taxonomy (NCBI): domain Eukaryota; kingdom Viridiplantae; phylum Streptophyta; class Pinopsida; order Pinales; family Pinaceae; genus Picea; species Picea engelmannii. The sequence goes on along the minus strand of ML809723.1, from coordinate 34,045 downwards.
ACATACACATGTCCTGAACAAGGTCAGCCCACGTGTACATTCGTCCTGTTTCAGCTCAACACGCGTTCGCACGCGTGCTGTTTTAGTGACAGTAGCGTGTTTGACATGATGCTTTTTGTTCAGGGTGGGGCAGTCATCCCCTCCTTTGATGAGAAGTATTCCTCTCAGGTGTTGGAGTCTAGGGTTGAGCAGTCAGTAGGTTAGGGCCTCTTACCCTTAGCCTGTTTTTTCTCAGTTGATAGTTGACAGAAAATATAAAAAGAACATTTTTGTTTTATGGTTTTTAGACAAGCGTAAGAGTCTTTGTTTTCTTGATTTCCATTATGTGTCTTCACTCTGATTCTTTGCGATTTGCGCTTTAAGATGTAATTTGTTTTTCTTGGTTTTGTGCTTGTCGGTATTTTCCCTTTGTTGCTTTATTTGCACTTCAATAAAAAAAAAATCTCTTTTTCATTTTCTGTTTTGTTTAAAGGGTGTGTTTCTGCATCATTAGCTAGGGAGAAGTATTTTGTTTCGTAAGTTTTTGCAGTGCATTTAGAGAATAAGTAGCTCGTAGTTGAGTGAAATTCCTTTATGATTGCTACATAAAATCTTAGAAAAATTGAAGAGAAAATTAAATCTTTCTTTGTGAAAAGTTGCTGAAATTTTGCATTTAGTAAAAGCCTTTTGTTTCCAACATTTTTTCATTCATTTTTTCTTTCGTCTTTACACATCATCAGTTTCACCTTCATACCTCGTGATGTAATAAATCCCATAAAGGAAACACTAATTTAAAATCTATTAGACTTTTTGTTTGTAGGGTTCACAAACTAGTTTAGGACTAGGGCCTTGGATTAGGTTGGAGAGGAAACTCTCCAAGGCCATTCAATACCAAACATTGGAGTCTGTGATAGGGAGTGTCTAAAGTCCACTTTCATGGAAGTTATCTGGGAACCCCCTCTAACACAGGGGACAAACACGAGGTCGCGTGCGGAAAGGTAGCAGAGATAACCCCTCCAAAGATGGACCAATCGTAGTGGATAATACATATCGATGGCTTGTTTTGGGATTCCGTCGTTTTCATTTTCCACGGGGCTTCATGGGTATTGAATCTGTTCGAGGTCTTTAGTTGTCATCTAGACCATTTTCTCTCGATACCCTTGGCAGGTTTTAGGCTTGATACCCTGCTCATTGTGGTCTACCCGACTTTCGACTGTACCCGCCTGGTGACTGTTCGCGTGTTGGAAACCTAGTTGCCAATCTTTTTAGGGACATACACATGTGACTACAGGGGTATACCATGGTAGCTAGGACAGACATCGGTCCATGCTTTGCAGAGTATACCCAGAGGATGCTTCCGTGTTCGAGTTGCACTTGCACCGGTAAGTTTCTCTAGTGTTGGTTGTTGTAACTGTTCTTCCAAATAGTTTAGTGATTGCTTGTCTTATCTCTTAGGGGATTCTTTTTTAGTGTGTGTTACTGTTTGAACATGTAGAATACCTTAGCGTGTCTTGGATCTTCTCACGCAGTGGAGGATCCCAAGCTCCACCGGTCATGAATACTTTTGGGCTTGCCGCCGATTATACTGGAGCCACCCCCGCCACCATTGAGGTGGAAGCTAGACCAACAAGGGTCTTTCGAAGAAACCGCATTACAAACCATTGTGCCCGAACAACTCCCAGAGGAATCAACCACCAATCTTGGCTTGGTTGAAACCCCAACCACTGATACTTGGCCACAGGTTAATGTACCAATCCAATTTTATGAACGCCTATCAGTGCCTCACATAGCTATGGAAACAAATGCTGTTACTTCTTCTGGGAATTCTTCCATTCCCACCACAGTTGCTACCACAGGAGAAGCATATCCTAACTTACCATCGTCGGTCTGAGCCACCATGGTCTCGGATGCAACTACGTCGCACAATGGACCGACCATGTCTATGGCGGCGGCCACAACCCCCTTCACACCTAGTGCGACAGGCCCTCCATTCTCATACGGTATGCCTAGTTCGGGTACAAGTCCTGCACTCACTTACTCCACTTTACCAACTTTGGGTTTGGGGGCAGGGATCTCTAACGCTGCTCTACAAGGTCAACTTGGGGGCACTCCTGTCCCTTTTAACACTTTTCCTTATGTTGGAGGTCATATTCCTCCTTCGTCCCCTTTGCTTGATGGTTCGCATCAGCAGTCTGTCGGGCAACCTACACACACTAGTTTATTTGGAGCCAGGAGTCAAGGAACACCTACGCACAGTATGCCAGTAGGTTCATCACCGTTTGTTTGGAATGGGACGTTTGGTAACAACACTTTCACATCCACCGCTTTCCCATTTGGGGGCACTCCCATTTTTGGACAATCTACTCTGGCACATGGTACTATTCCTACGCCAGGGGCACATATAGAAGGACCTTGGAACTCAGGACAAGGATCCGTTCCCTCCTCTGGAATGCCGTTCTAGGGTAATTCTTTCCATAGTCAATGGAACCCCAGATAGACTACTATGCCTTTCCCATCAGGACCGACATGGGGTAATCCTTCCCAAAGTCCTTCAAACACGATGCATGCCCAACATCCTATGTCCTTTATAGGAAATCAACTAATGATGTCTCCACAGATGCAAAATCCTTATGCTGGTCAGGGCCATGGTTTCTACTAGAACCCGGGCCAACAACCAAACTTTTCCTAGCAACCTAGTACCCGTCAAACTCCAGGACCCTTTTTCCCAGGTTATCAGCAACAACCCAAACTACCGTTCCTGGCGACATTACAATTGCCAGATTTGACAAGGTTGTTAAATGATCCTATTTGTCATGATCCACGTTGGCCTCCTATGCCAATGAAGTTTCCTTCGAACATTCCAAAGTTTGAGGCCAAGCCTAATGAAGATCCAGGTGATCATGTGACTACCTTCCATCTTTGGTGTTCATCTAACTCATTGAAAGATGACTCCGTATAGTTGCGATTGTTTCAATGCACTCTTATCAGGAGTGACACGAAATGGTACATCGATCTTGATCGCTCAAGATACTCTTCTTTTGGTGAACTGGCGATGAAATTCCTTAACCATTTCTAGTTACCTGTGAGATACGATGTTGGCACATAGTTGCTCGCCAATTTCGAACAGAAAACAACGGACCATATCTCTGATCATATCCGAGAGTGGAGACGCTGGAAGAGTCTAATCAAAGTACCAGTCCCACCAGCATTCCTGCTTGAGTGGTTCCTTAAGTCTCTGGTCCCACAATTATCCAAATACGTTGTGACGTCCAGAGTTTTCTCCAAAGATGATGCCATCATGAGGGCTCAATAGTTTGAGCTCATCTATTCTCAGTTTGGTTTATTATACAACATCCTGCCAGATGCACCACGATCGATACTGGATAAAACTAGACAGAGAGCTGGACCACATGCCAATGGTATTGTTGGTTCAGCACAAACCAAGCCCGCTGAGCAATTGACAAAACAATTGCAACAATTATCTATACAACACTCAGTGGCCAGCCAGACTACTGCTTTAGTTGCTCCTCCTACCCAAACATCGGAAGTACACTCCATGTAGTCGACTAACCCAAAGGCCACCCAACAGCCTGAAGGGAAGAAAAAACAACGAAAGAAGGGTAAGGGGGATAAAAAAACCACTGATAATGCTGGCGGGGACACCATGGAAAAACGAAAGGTGAGGTATCTGTGCAAATTGTGTGTGGAAGACCACCCGACCCATCTTTGTCCTCAACTTGCGGAGGCCCAAAAGTTTGTCACATAGCAACAACAAGCAATGTTGACTAACCCCTTTCAACATGGGAAAAATTTAACTCAAGCCTCTACAAGTGCCGAAGGGGGAAGCCAAGAAACTTGCCCTCCTCCAAACAATCCCTCATCCACGAACATATATATGGTTAGGGGTGATGCTTTCATAATGACTAGAGCACATGACTATAGTAAGCCAAGCGCTTCTGAGAAGGGTAAAGAAGCCGATCTCCCATCTCTTCCTCTATAGATCGAGAAGACGTTGGGAGAAACAATGACACACATTCCAAAGGGTGCATTTAAGAAATCTTCTCACAACCCAAATGCAAGGGCCGCCCAAAATTATTCTGTGGTGGAGGATTTATCACAAACCCCTTGTGTGATGCCTGCTTTGGAGGTCCTCCAAAGCTGCCCTGCTCAGAGGAAAGCCTTGTTAACTGCTTTGGGATCTACTGAGACTTGTAATCCAGGTACCATCATGTTAGATACCACTGACCTAAAACCTTGTCTGCCTTACCATGTAGTGTTTCAGATAGTAGTGGCTCATCCCACGAAATTTTTTACATGGAATATCTTCCTCACGGTGGTCGACGAAGGCGCCTCGACATGCGTTATGTTGTTAGCATGTTGGAAGGCCATTGGCCAACCTTCTTTGTCTCCTTCACCTACTCTCCTCACTGCTTTCGATGGTCGTTCTTTCTGACCACATGACATTGTTCCTTCTTTCCCTATGCAGTTAGGAGGGAAAACTGTGTGCATTGAAGTGGAGGTAGTCGATGATCCCCTCGACTATAATCTCTTGTTAGGACAAAGTTGGACTTATGCTATGCAAGCTGTGGTTTCTACAGTTTTCCGAGACTTGTTGTTTCCACACGAGGGTCGGATGATGACTATCGATCAATTGTCCTTCTCTAGACCTGAACCAACTTTGGGGGCATCCACGGTTCCCATGATTGATAATCCTCAGCTAGGTGTCATTAATGTAGGAGTTGGTTTGTGCCCATCCTTGATGGGTAACTTTGATTACCCACCTCCTCATGATGATGTCAAGTTTATATTGAATCACCATAAGGTTGAGATTTTTCAAGTTTCATCGTTCCGCATGACTTACTTTGAGGATCCTTGGATTCTTCCTTCCCCGTCAGCCATGATGGATGAGACATGGCACTCCGTCATGTCCATGCCCTTGTTGGCCACTGAAGTAGTGTACTCTTTAGTCTAGCAAGCTTCAACTAACCCTGATCCGACTCCCACACAAAAGTTGGATATACTTCTAGAGCCTATTTGGGCTCAGGGTTCTCTTGCTACCATCAATTCGTTAGACTTAGTCTTGCCTTCTTATGAAGCAGTAATCGAAGCAATGAATAGTCCGGAAAAACCTTGGGAATATCTTCATCACAGATCATATTTCCTCCCAGAGTTAAGCCGAATCGAGGTAGGAGAATTCACTATTACCATGACGAGAGATCAACCATGTCCTATTAATCTCTTAGCTACACAGGAAATTTATGCTGAGGGGAATATGGTGACTATTGTTGAAACTATACCTATCAATATCTCCCGAAACCCTGGCATCATGGAGAATGTCTTCGTCGGAGCAGATTGTTCCCCCGAAGAGATTCAAATTTACACGGATCTTTTCAAAGAATTCCGCCACATTTTTTCCTGGTCTTATGAGGAAATGCCAGGTATCGATCCGAAAAAAAGAAGCAGCCATCAAGATTGAGGTTGAGAAATTGCTCAAGGTAGGTTTCATTTACCCTATTCATTTGACTCAATGGGTGTCAAACCCCGTGCCGGTTAATAAAAAACAAGGCATGATTCGTGTATGTACCGATTTTTGTGATTTGAACAAGGCATGTCCAAAAGATAATTTTCCAACCCCATTCATTGACCAGATCATTGATGAATGTGCCGATTGTGAATCCTTTTCGTTCATGGATGGTTTTTTGGGATATAATCAAATCCAAATCAAACTTGAAGACCAACACAAAACGACATTCATTTGTCTGTGGGGTACATTCACCTATCGTAAGATGTCTTTTGGCCTTAAAAATGCTGGAGCCACCTTCCAGCGTGCCATGTATTTTGCATTTCATGACCTCAAACATATAGTCGATGCCTATCTAGATGATTTAGTATGATGCTATCGCAAACGAAAGGATCATCCTACGCACCTCAGACTAATCTTCGAACGTTGTCGCTACTTCAGGATTTGCTTGAATCCCAACAAATGTAGCTTTTGCGTAACATCAGGACATTTGTTAGGTTTCATCATATCAACAATAGGGATCATGGTTGATCCTCTTAAGGTNATCTTACAACTTCAAAGTCTTCAAGGAAAGGCGAACTTCTTATGATGCTTCATCTCCAACTATGCTGAAATCACCAAGGGCTTTATGCATTTACTGAAGAAGGATGTTCCCTTTTTCTGGGACGAAGCCACTCAATGCTCTTTCGAAGCATTAAAACATGCCCTCACAACCACACCTCTGCTATGACCACCTAATTATAACAAATATTTCTTCTTGTATCTAGCTGCCACAGAGTCAACTATAGGCATGGTTTTAGTTCATGAAGATGATTCATTTTCAGAATACATGATCTATTACCTGAGCCGAGGCCTCGTAGGATTGGAAATTAATTATTCCCATATTGAAAAACTTGCGTTGGCAGCAGTTCATGCTGTTCAACGGTTCTGTCAGTATGTTTTGTTTCGCAAGACCACTGTCATCGCTATTGTGAATCCATTCCAGTACATGTTGACACGACGAGTTATAGGCGGAAAAATCAGTAGGTGGATGGTCATCCTCCAAGAATTTGACTTAGACTTTGTTTTATCAAAGTCCAAGAAGTCATTGGTCTTCGGAGAACTTATTTCGGAACTTTCGGTTGAGTCAGGTGACGTTGTGCCTGAAGAATCGCCTATCCGGGGGGATATATTTTTGATTGAATATTCAGACCCCTGGTATGGAGATATACTTATCTATCTCCAGACTTTGAAGTGCCCCACCTCTGCTTCTCATGACGAGCGTCGGTGAATACACCATCAGGCTAAGAATTATCTCATACTTGATGATACATTGTATCAGAGAGGTGTAGACTTCATCTTGCGTCGATGTCTCACTCATGAGGAGGCCATCATAGTGCTCAATGATTTCCATACTGGAGCATGTGGCGGTCATTTATCTGGGTTGGAAACAACCCAAAATATTTTACGAGCAGGTTACTTCTGGCCCACACTTATCAAAGATTGTATCGAATCGGTTAAGAAGTGCCATCCGTGCCAAATCTTTTCTCGGAAGATGAGGGCACATCCCGCTCCCATGTTTCCTGTCATCACAGTTGGTCCCTTCACTAAGTGGGGGATTGATTACACTATATGCAACCCCCCGTCAACAAGGGGGCACCGCTATATCATCGTAGTTGTCGACTACTTCACTAAGTGGGTCGAAGCTATGCCAACATTTAAAGATGATGGAGAGACTATAGCTCTCTTTTTATTCAACCAGATTATAGCAAGGTTCAACGTCCCGAGAGAGATTGTCACTGATCATGGCAGTCTCTTTCATAACCAAATGATGATTGAATTAACATCAAAGCTTGGGTTACGGCAGGAACATTCATCACCTTACTACCCCCAAGCCAATGGGTAGGTGGAAGCTGTAAACAAAACTCTTAAGATGATACTACAACGAACTATCAACTCATCCAATTCAAACTAGCATTTGATGTTATACTCGACATTATGGGCTTACCGAACATCTGTTAAGATTGCAACCGGTTTCTCACCTTTTCAACTCGTTTATGGACTGGAGGTAGTCTTTCCCATCAAATGTCAAGTCCCATCTCTGAAATTGGCAGTACAGTTATTGCTAGACACTTCTCCACTTGGAGAACGGTTAGTACACCTTGAGCAGCTTGATGAGAAGTGTCGCGATGCAGCCTTGGCCAACGAGGCTCATAAACATAAGGTCAAGTGTCAATATGATAGGTCCGTTTGTCCTTGGATTTTTTCTGAGGGCGACCTTGTCCTGGTCTATGACAAAGACAAGGACCCCCTGGGGGCAGGAAAGTTTAAACCCATGTGGTTTAGACCCTTCATTATAAAAGAGGTATTAAAAAAGGGTGCTTATCGTTTGGTTGATTTTGAAGGGAATGCATTGGCGGAGCCTAGATATGGGCTCTACCTCAAGAAGTATTACTCATAGATAGGTCACTGTGGGTAACTTTTTGTAACATATGTATAGTCTTTGTACTATTACTTTTTTACGTTTCTTTTAAAAGTGTTATGGATGTGTCATTGATGTTATCTTCCGTCAATATGGCAGATGTCAAGTGAGTTAGAGGTGTTCATTGGGTATGTGGACGGTGCTAGTCGACACACGCAGAGGCTTGCCTCCATAGCCTGGGTAATATTTACACCACAGGGTTAGTTGTTATCTTCCAGAGGTATATGCTTAGGTGACACCACAAATAATATCGTTGAGTATAGTGCAGTTATTGAGCTGCTTCATGACACTTTGTCATGGGGTATCTCTCATCTCCAGGTCTATCTCGACGCCTAACTGGTTGTGTCACAACTAAACATAATATACTGGGTTCATGACCTAACTTTACACCGATGATTCCTTAGGGTACATCTCTTAGAACACAACTTTGATTATATTACATATTTTCATGTTCCTAGGAGATTAAACAAAATCATAGATACTCTAGCTAATCAAATTTTAGATTGGCATCTTGCCCACATATAAAAGATCATGGACATAAACATGTAAATACATTTTTGCACACATAATCCATAAGACACACAAAAAAAAGATAAAAACCATATATAAACATCATAAAATCACTAGAGCATAGATGGACGCAAGCACTTAAAAAATGGGAATCGTAACGAGTCACCGGGCTTATGCCCTCAAAAAATATATACAACAAGGTGCTCGTGGCACATAAAAAACCTAAAGTCTATTCAGGGCCTATGGGCCCTGTTATAATCATCTACTGCACGAGCTAAACTCCTAAAAAAATGGACCCATGTCCGAGGTGCCCCCACAACATGAGGCTGCATGGAGGGCGGCAGGTCCTCTATCTCTGCCATCGAGACTGTGCGAGTGAGCACAGTAAAGTTCTTCTCAATTTTCCTAAGGACCCTCTCGGCCTCTCCTGCTGGGAAGTTACCTGCTACTGCTGCTCCCCCAACGACGGAAGCCATGACTTCCGGCCATGGGCGACGCCTGTTCCGTGCATAGTCGGTAGGTCACACGGGTCCCACATCTGCATGCAATAAATGTTTACCCATCAAATACTCTGGCATACAAAAAATGATATATATAACAAAAAGACATAAAAATTACATATGCAAACAAAAACACTACAAAGGAGGAGACTTAACCATCTCCCCTCGCTCCTCACCAGGAGGCACAGGTATCTCTGGATCTCTAGAGAAGTCTATCCCTGCATACGGGTAGTCCTCGATAGCCGGGATCTGTTGTGACAACCAAGAAAAAAATTCATCGTCGAAGGCCTCAACGGTCCTTCCACCACCCTGTCGCGGCAGTAACACTACCCATATACACACTACAGGGAAAGAGGCCATATGTCCTCGTACTACAACCCGAGGACTGAAACACAAAACTCTCTCAAAAAAGAACGAACACAAGATAGTCCCGAACCCGGAGTTCCTCTGTGTCTGCTATCAGCAATATGCCAATTTCCTCTTCATACACTCCAGTAGTTTGGTACTCCAATAAAAATTTTATGCATTCATGCACTAGATAGCACAGTTCATCTGTGCGTGTGAAGCCTGATGCACGACTGCTGAGCCGGTAATCCACCCAATAAGTAACAAGAGAGTCTATAGTACTAAGTTGGTAATCTTTCTAATGGGTACCTGGGAACCTGTACATTCGGTCCCAGCCTCACAGTACTCAACTATCAGCTCCGAGATCTTGCTCGGCCCCATAGGAAAAGTCTGGAAGTTGACTGGTTCCCCTCTCCTTGAGAGGCCAGTCATAAAGTAAATGTCCTCGGTGGTGGGCACCAATGATTTCCTCTCTAGCATAAAGGCCTCTGCATCAGGATGCTAATACTCAATCAAGGCATTCAATAGCCTTGGTTTCACATGCATAAATGGACATAGAAATAATTTGAGCAAACTGCATTGCATTAAAATGGCCACAACATTTGGATCTGCAACAACCAACTCACTGATTGCCTTGTTCTCCCTTTCCATCCACTGGACATACATCCTACCAACACAACAAGGTAAAGGAGGGACAATACTTCTTTTAATTTTCTTTTCCATAAATAGGGAGGGGTACATGCGGTATGTAGAGGTGATAGTCATGTGTACATGCGTGCAGGCTTTACTTTTCACGCGTGTACACATGGGTTGTCCCTGGACAACCCGCGTGTACCTAGGGCCGAACTTTTTAAGGTCGATGCCCACCCAAAAAATAACTTAAATGACTAAAATGAAGTATTGAATAGCTAGATAAGGGAGTTTGTACTTACTTGGTCCAAGCAAAATTTCATTTCATCCACTGTATCTCCCGGAATCACTATCTTTGGCAAAGGGGGTCTTTTGGCTCCAGAGTCAATTTCCAAATCAACAATGGTGATAATGAGTTGCCAGCTTCTATTTATAGACTTTTTGTCCTCTTTGTGTCACTTTTTTGGCCCCCCTTATCAATTTATTTATATCAAAAACCATTTAGAGTGATCCAGGAGTTATATGGGAGGGCTTTGATCAGGTTTTGGGACAATTTTTTTTTTTTTTTGAGTTTCGAAAAAATATTGACGGTCCATAATTTTTTTTTTTTTTTTCAAAAATCAACTTGAGCATATAGGTTAGGATACCACCCCAACTTTTGCATCTTGTTGCCTTTTTCTTATGCTATAGGATTGATCCCATCATGTTGTGACACGAAACCATTATATCTGCTCTAGAAGTGTCACGACTTGGTGGTAGAGCTTACCACAACATGGATGCCCTAGGTAGGTCCTGGTTGCATTATGGTGTCCATGCCGTTTCTAAAAAACACTGTAGGCTTGGGAGTCTGTATAGTATTTCCTGAATATGAGTTTGAGCCTCATTTACATGGGTCTTTTTCACTCTTTGTCTCACCCTCAAGACTCCCAAAACATAAACATGTCTCCTTTTAAGCCCTTTTCAGACCCTCTCAAAATGAAAATATTGCTGAGCGATCTTGTGACCTTTCATGCTTGTTAAACTGACATTTGAAGTCACGTCTGTCCGACGGTAGTTTACCCCTTTTTTGGTTCAGACGATCAACTGTACGAACAAAGGTATACTCTATCGAATTCCTATTCTTTAGGAGAGTATCCTCAGGTATAATTTTATTCCTTTTTCAGGCCCAAGGGACTAAATTTACGAAAAAGAATCCCCCATGAAGTCCATAGTTAAGCTCTTTTCAGACTCCCTAAAATTGAAAAGATCGCCGAGTGACCTTATTCTTTCACACTCGTTAAATTTTTCCAGAAGAATATTCCTGACGGAGTCCATAGTTAAGATTTTTTCAGACTCCTTAAAAGTGAAAAAATAGCCAAGTGATCTTGTCCTTGTCACACTCGTTAAAATGGTTTTGAATTGATTTCTAATCGGTGCTAGTTTATCCCTTTTTCGAACCGATTAGACTATTGTTGAAAAAGGTACCCCAACGGAGTCTCCTTTTATGCTTTTTCAGACTCTCTAAACATGAAAAACCACCGAGCTTACCTTCTTTGGGCTCGTTAAACTTACATCGAAGGACGTTGCCATTGTGTGTTCTATCAACCGCATTTGCATACCTTACCCACCAGCCTTGTGACAGTTTGCTTCTATGTCTTAACACCTTTGGCCGCCAGAGGATTTTTCCCGAGTATCATTTTACCAGAACATCAGTCTTGTCCTTGTGCCTCGAGCTTGTATGTTTGCAGTACTCGTTCCTCCATTGTAACGTAATATTACTTTATTATTTTTCAACAATTATCAAAAAGAACAAAAAAAATCAAATATACCCCAAAAAGAGGATGGGAAAAGTGTTTTCTTTATTGGCAGCATAATGAGTCACCCTTGGATAAAGCACATCTGTCCATTTGATTATCAGACTATGGGATGTAGTAAGACCTTAGGAAGCTTTTTCTCGCTATATAGAGTTGTGTCCTCCACCGTTTGGTTACTCTTCCAAACATATGGAGAGTTTGCGTTGCCTCCTACTTCGTAGGCTTATGATTAACATATATGCTGCCTGAGTCTTATCACTTGTCGTGCTATTGTCCAAGGGAAGTTTGTCACTGAGCCTGAGTCGACCCCTCTACAATATGTCTCTTGTCTGCATACCTGGCCATCCTGAATGTCCAATCAAGTCCTTGTTCGAAATCACTGAAGCCTTTAGTCCGATCATCAAGATTATCAAGTCCATAACCGACGAGCCATCGAAGACCTATGGGTAGTGCAATGGTACACTCATATTACAATCCTACTTGAGTTTTAGAAGATTTTGAAGTTGTTGCTCGAGCTCTGAAGTACAGCCATCAGGCCAAATCAACTTCTGGAAGATGGGTACTCTATATGTATATCTTTCTGATTTCGAGATGTAGCTCTGCTGTGTATTATTCATGGATACTCTTTATAGTCATTTGACATGGATCTATAGTGTATTTGATTGGTAGCCATGGTTCTATTTTATCCCGAGCATGGGTATGCCCACCTCGGTGAGACATTTGTTATTTTGCAGACGACGCCTCTTGGTTCTTGATCCTTGGGCTCACTCATTCAACACGTCAGTAAATATTGGTAATTTATTTCTACCATCAGATGCTCTTCTAACCTCACACATTAGGGGGAATCTATTATAACCCTAAATTGCACCACACGTGCTTACTTGGCATCAGGCCAACTCATATCCCTTCATTGCCAAAAAATTTGCTGAACAACTCTTTGGAAATCCTCTTGTGTTAAGGCCCACGTTCCCTAACCCATTACTGCATGCGTGTGCATGCTGGCAGGCCCACTACAGCCCGCGTGTACCTAACAAAAAACAAAAAAAGGAAAGTTGCCGATGGAACAAAAAGCTATGGGTCAGTTAACTGAAACTCCCGGCCATGCATGGCCAAGGGTTCGTCCAAAACCATAGCTCCTTCTAGCCTATAAAAGAAGGGGTAGGGGTACCATTTGGAGAAGGAAAAATATAGTGAAGAAACTTTTCCCATTTACAGAATCCATTGTCCCAACCCTTTAGCCTTTCCTCATGCGAAAGGAGATTTAACGCAAAGCAGTTGGAGGACAGAAGAGGAGGAGCCCAAGATCAGGATCAAGGAGCGGTGGCCGGTCTCGACTTTGATTGTAAGTTGATTCATTTTTCAAATAATAAAAGAATACTTTTCCCGTGCCAATGCATGAGTTATCTATGGTTTGTTTAATTTATGCTTAATTTCTAACCCTCAAGTAGAGAAGTAGCATGCATGCATAGTTGTTTGTCTTGATTGCAGGTCATCTTTGGAAGGAGCAGCGCGAGCAAGTGGTCAAAGTGCAACGGAGGATCTACATCGAACGCCGGAGACAAGGTTAGTAGTCATTCTCCACGCATGTATTGTGAAAGAGGGGTTTAGGTTTCGGGTTGTAGGTTAAAAAGTAATTTATTTACGAGCAAAATCTGCATGCAAGTCTGACCCTAGTTTGCTAGTTCGTAGGGTATTTTTCGCAACAACACTAAGCACTTGACGTGTCAAGACGTGGTACATGGGGTTTGAGTCCACAATCACCGTGGTGGTGTGTAGTAAGATGTAATGGCGAAATGTAACGACCCTTAATTATTAAGCATAATTAATTTAATAATAATCCTAAAAGATTAACTAAACTGTATTTATATCTTAAAGTAACATTTCTAATTGGATATTATTAAATAGTGTTCATGAGGGTTAATGAATGATTTAATTATTTATTTAATTCATTAATTAATTAAGTATTAAATTAATGGTTAATAATAAAAATATAATACTAATTTAAGTTACATTCTCGTAAAAGGGAAACATAATAATGAATGGGATAAGGCATTTGAATATGGGATAAGGCATTTAAATAAGGGATAAGGCATTTAATAATAGGATAAGGTATTTAAGAATGGGATAAGGTGTAATAAAGAGTTAGGTGGGAGTTAATGGAGGAAGGGCGGTGAAGGAGGAATAAGGGAAGTGGAGCAGGATTATGGGGGATTCATTCTACGAGAGGAGAGCTTGGAGTATTGGAGAGTGAAATT
>ML809722.1:97597-110349 GCA_009831015.1 Picea engelmannii | reverse complement strand
GGCAGGTCTCTAGATATTGTGACGTTATGTATGATTATGACAGAATTTTGAGGAAATAAACCCTTTTTATTTACAATGAAATGAAAATCTATAACTCTTATAAAATGAAATGAAAATAAAAATATAAAAATTACAACAATCTATATTCATTATGAGTTGAATTTGTAACTTATTATAATTGAATCTAGGTAGAGAGGGAAATAATCATTAGTCACAATCACTTCATCTAAAAAGTTGTAAAATGAAATGACAATAAAAGTATAATAATTACAACAATCTATTCATTATGAATTGAATTTGTAACTTACAATATTTGAATCTAGATAGAGAGTAAAATAATCATCCCTAAAAACCATTTCATTTAAATATAAGTGACAAATTTCAAAAAAATTACCATCAAATTAAATTCAATTATCTACAACATAAATAATACAAATAAATATTGTAAATAAAAAAAAACCAAAATTTAATTCAATTTTTATAAAATAAAATACAAATAATAAAAAGATATTAATAACAAGTATTATTATATTTTTATATATAATCATCTAATTTTATAAATGCTTATTTTTAAGGGAAAAATTTTATAGTTCAAGATAATATGCTATTAATGTCTTTAGGACAGGTAAGATTCTAAGTTTTCTTTTATGTAATATATGGTATATTTTCAAAGTTTTTATCTTTTCACACAATAACATGACTAACATAATAATGTTGCAATGTTCAACATTAAAACATTGTCAGTAAATTGAGAATAATTAAGATGATTTAAGTGTTTTAATGTGTTTAAGTTTTTTACTTTCTTAATCATTAAATTGAGAATAATTAAAGTGATTTAATGTGTTTAAGTTTTTTGCTTTGGTTTGGTTTTTAGGTTTTTTAAATGTGATTTGGAATTTTTAATGCACTTATTTTTTTTATTTAGGTTTCTTTAGTAGGTATAGTCCCTCTTCGCTTACGGTGAGTGGGACACCTTGGATAAGTTGGGCGGCTTCAGCTCCACTTTCTCGAAGGAAACATTAACTATCAAATTTTTATAATAAAATTCATTAATTTTAGAAGTATTAAAATTTATTTTATTATAATAAACTTTATATTCGTCAAGTAACATAAGATAAGGGAGTCGAGACATGCACTTAACATGACATTTAGAAAAGATAAAACTTCCTATGAAGTCCTAATTACCATGCCTATTGGAATCGTGGTTGTTCTTTGATTAATAGTTCTCAATTTTTAGTCCCTTTGACCATTGGAATTGGAGTTGGTCTTCGAATAAAAATCAAATATATTCAAATGTTTTAGTTGTATGGGTTCTGCCAAAGTCTAATCCCAATAATTATTGGGATTGTAGTTGGCCTTTGATTACAAATAACAAATATTAAAATGTTTTAGTTAAATAGGTTCTCTCCTATTATGATCCCGATGACCAATGGGATTGTAGTTGGTTTCTAATAAAAATCAAATATATTCAATTGTTTTTGGTTGTATGGGTTGTGTCAAATTTTAATCCCAATGACCAGTGGTAGTTGATCTTTGATTACACACCAAATATATTAAAATGTTCTAGTTAGATAGGTTCTGTCCTATTTCCATCTGAGCGACCATTGGGAGTTGAGCAGATTCTCTTGGTTTATTATCTAAACATCAATTGTTACTTACAAAGTAATGGACATTAGGTAGGTATTAGCTGAATATAATGGACATTAGGTAGGTATTAGCTGAATACATCATCTAGAAATAAATACAATATACAATGTAAAAGTGAGCAATATCCAATGGAATATTCAATCTTCTACCCTACTATGTAATATTGAATATTGTGGTAGATGAATTATAGATAGTTGGATCTGAAAGCAATTCAGATTAGTTTTTAATTCATTTTTCCTAGCAGAATATTGGCCATCTCTACTGGCAGCAATATCCAAATGCAAATGTAGCATTGCACCTATAAAGTATTAATAACATGCTTGGAAGTAGGGTTTCTACCTCTACTGGCAGCAATCAAATGCAAATGCAGCATTGCCCCCTCTAAACTATTAATAACATGCTTAGTGGGGTTTCTACCAGCTTCCAAACATGAGTGTCAAAGACGGTCATCAATCGCTATGTAAACATCGGTTGCAGATGGACAATAGGTATTATGTGAGAACAGTATCCAGTTACAAATACAATGTACATAAACGTAGAATCCACGTGTATTCATAAATGGACGAACAGTAACAACATTCTTGAGAATGGGGTTTCCAACTTTCGTTGAAACATCATAAACCGACAGAGAAGTTGGTCTTCAGGATTGAGTATAATCATGAAATTCCAACATTGGGAGGAATGGGTGGGGTTTTGGAAGGCATCAGCGCAACCAGAGAGAAGAAACGATGATGAGGAAGAGTGGGTCAAGGATGGATCCCTAGATGTGAAAAGAAGGCCTGTTCTCAGAACAAAAACTGGTGGATGGAAGGCTTCTTTTTTCATCCTAGGTAACCCTTTCTATTATAAATACTGTTATCATCTGTCTGCTCAGAATGCAGGTTTAAGAAGGATTCCATACCTAATTATTGTGTGCATTTGCGTAACTGTGCAGTAGTTGAATTCAGCGAAAGGCTGGCGTACTTTTCGATTTCAACAAACTTGATCACCTATCTAACAACCGTCATGCACGAAGGGCTTGCAACTTCCGCTAAAAATGTCAGCTACTGGATTGGTGTCACATGCGTTACGCCTCTTATAGGGGGCTTTATAGCAGATGTTTACTGTGGACGCTACTGGATGGTCCTCATCTCCCTGATAATATATCTTTCGGTTGGACTCCAAGATTTTTAAATAAATGTGCATAACGACTGTTGCCAGATATATTATAGCTTTTCTGATTATGCACTCTACTTCATTCTGATTTATGTTGTATAAATTAATGTTTCAGGGATTACTCTTGTTGACGCTCTCAGTATCTCTGTCGGCTCTGAAGCCACCTGATCAATGTGATGGAATATGTAGCAAAGCAACGCCTACCCAGATTGGTGTTTTTTTCTTGTCTTTGTATTTGATATCGTTGGGGACCGGTGGTAACAAGCCCTCTCTGCAAGCATTTGGTGCAGACCAGTTCGATGAGGGAGATAAAACAGAAATGCTCCAAAAGAGTTCCTTCTTTAATTTCTGGTATTTTGGGCTTTTAAGTGGCCTTCTCTTAGCTGTCACTGTAATTGCGTACGTTGACGATAACGTAAGCTGGGGATTCGGATTCGGGATTGTCACAGTGGCCATGGTTATAGCCAGTGTTGTATTTTTGTATGGAACACCATTCTACAGACACAAGCTTCCCGGAGGCAGCCCTATCACTAGTATCGCTCAAGTTACAGTTGCTGCTATAAGAAAAAGAAATATGAGCATGCCTTCAGATATGAGCTTGCTTTATGAGGATCAGGATATGGGATCCATAAAATCAGGCCAGAGGCATCTATCGCACACAGATAATTTTCAGTAAGTAAAAGATTTAAATGATATGATGCGTTATATCTATTTTAGTCGAATTATTTTTTAAAGAAATGCGGGATACACCGATTTTCTTACCCGAGAAAAATGAACTGCGGTTAATCTCATTAATAGATTCACAAATAAAAACAAAGATCGAATTCTTCTCTCTTTGCTATTATTTCTCTTGCCTTCATTTATACACGAAGTAAAAAGAGGGATTAAAATATATTCGGTTAAAGATGGATCTATTATAGCTATAGTTTCGGTTAAAGATGGATCTATCATATAATTATAGCTATTTGGCTCTCAACAGCCAATAAAAATGTGTTAATATCAGTTTTTTTTGGCTAGTAGGTTTCTGGACAAGGCAGCCATAATGGTGCAAAACACTTCGGAACGGAATAGTGACACACAGGTAAGTGTAAAGCCAAATCCATGGAAGGTCTGCACTCTGACTCAAGTAGAGGAAACGAAGCTTATATTGAGGATGGTGCCCATCTGGTTCTCTTGCTTAACCTTTGGAATGGCTGCAGTATCACAGAACACATCGTTCTTCATTAAGCAGGGCAGCACCATGGATAGAAGCCTGGGTTCCCACTTCCAAATCCCGCCGGTTTCTCTTGGCGTCTTTTCCACCATTTCTGGACTTGCTTTCGTCACTATATACGACCGGTGTATGGTACCAGTGGCCAGAAGATTAACAGGCAATGAACGAGGATTAACCGTCCTCCAAAGAATTGGAATTGGCTTGTTCTTTTCAATCTTGTGCATGATGACTGCAGCTCTAACAGAAAAGAAGAGAATCCATGTAGCAGAAACTTATGGCTTACTGGACAGCCCCAAAGCTACAATCCCTCTCAGTGTTTTCTGGTTAGCTCCACAATTTGTTTTGGCGGGAATATCAGATGTGTTTACTCTAGTAGGATTACAGGAATATTTCTATAATGAAGCCCCTGATAGCATGAGAAGTTTGGGTATCGCCTTGTATCTGAGTGTTCTGGGAGTCTCCAGTTTTCTCAACGGTTTTCTCATAACCTTAGTGGAAAGAATAAGCAAACGAGGACATCAAGGTTGGATAGTCAATAATTTAAATAGGTGTAAGTTGGACTATTTTTACTGGCTTTTGACGATACTGAGTGCTGTCAATTTATGTTGTTATGTTTATATTGCCCACATATATACATACAAGAAAGTGAAACAAATTGTAACAAAAAAAATGGATGTTCCATAAGCTAGTCACAGACGGAGAGTTCTGAGGAATTAATATGTTTCCTCTCAACTTGAACGGGACAGTGAATACAAAACATGCCATAGCAAAACAGGTATGGCATGGTTATATTTGCGTAAACTTGTTAAGATTTGTGATGTTTTCGTCCTGCTTTTGCAAGTCACTGTTAAATTAGCATTAGCTTATTCAAACAACCTTATTCGCTCTGCAGTACCTCTTTTCACTTTTCATTTTCCCAGAGGATAAGCTATATCCTGACATTGTTCACTTTGCACATTCATATCCATATAAGTTATTTCAACTTTTTTCTGGAAGATAAGAGTACAACTTTTTCACTAGGAGTATTAGTAGTATTCATAATAAGGGATAATTTTTTGGGAGTAATTATAATAAGGGATAATTTTAAAGAGGAAAATTGATATTAAAATGTAAAGCTTTGTTTTAATTTTATTAATTATTAATATGCAATATTTAAAATGTTTGATAATATTTTCATAAAAATATTCAAATTTTTAAAGATTTTATATAATTTGTATAAATTTTTGGCTATTTTTATTGTAAATTTTTGTTTTATAGAATCTGGGATAATCATTTTTAGAAAAAATGAAAAATCGTTAATCTGTTTTTTTTTTAAAACCATAAAAAATTAGCTCATTTACTAAATTTAACCCTTAAAATTTTTAACCCCTAAAATTTTTCATATTAATATTCCTCAAAGATGAAGATTATAACAATATTAACTAAGTTTTAAGGTTTACTTATTGTAAATGGCTTCTCTATTTACCAGCATCCAGCAATCAGCGTCCAAATCTGTTGACTGTTTATGAAACCGTAAGAAATTGTGAAACCGTAAGAAATGCGTGTTTATGAAACCGTAAGAAATGCGTGTTTATGAATTAAAAAAAGATAGCATATTTTTAAGAGAAGTAAGTTGACTGTTTTAGAAAATTCATCTACTTAGATTAATGTGTTTTAGCAAAGTTAATATGGAATTAATTAAATACTTAATAAAATTAATATTAATAAATTAAATTAAATAAATAAACTATTTTTACTAATATTAATAAACTTAATTAATTACATAAACTATTTTCAGATGAATTATGTATTTATTTAATTTTATATATTAAAATAATAATAAAAAATAATATTTTACATTTTTAAATTTATAATATTAAAATTATTTAAAATTTACATTTTAATTAATTAAATAAATTAAATAATATATAAGATATATGAATGAAATGACATAAAAACAACAACATATCTGTAGACAAATTTAATTAAAAAAGATTAAACTTCTTTATTTTATTGTTTAACAAGGATATCTTGTAATATTTTCAATGACATTTTATTTTAATTATTTTAATGAATTAAACACAATGCTCTCCATGTTTTTATTTTAAATATTTTAATGAATTAAACACCATGCTCTCCATGTTTAAGGCTCTCCATGTTTAAGTAGAAACTAGATTTCATGGATATCAACGTATTTACTAATTTTCATCGTATAGTGATTGTTTAATAGTGTGTCTAACATCAAGTTTGAAAGGTAAGTAATATAAGTGGTAAGTTGTTTTTAACTTTTTATATTTATTTTTTTTGGTTTTTTTTTTAATGGGGAATGTAATGTAATGTCATATATATTTGTTAAATATAGATATCATATAATGATTTTCTAGCGGTCTTATGTACATGTATACAACACACTATAATGCATCGTGTATCATGTGTATTATTCCCTTCTCATTCTCTCATATATAATTGAGGTGAAGGAGGCCCTTTAAGTAGGAAATGGAGTGTGACGTAAACCTTATTGCGAATGAATCATAGCTAACATCTCTTTCTCTTTAGAGATTAGCTACCCCATTCTAGCCTATTCATGTTCTACAGTGTTTTGTTATTTCATTAATTAGTAGAAGTTGGGTTTCACTGTATTTCTATGTTTCTGCTATATTTTCCTTTGTAACTCATTTTGTTCTCAGCATAATCTGGAATAGTGGTAACAGAGCAGTCTTCTCCTTGTCGTTTCTCAGAGCATGTCCTTGACGAAGTTAGGGTATAAAGAGTTGGGTCTTCAGCTAGTTTCTCTTGAGGACAATCCCTCTCACCATCCCAAGTGACCTCCCATGGTGGAAGGAAAGAGAGATCATAGAGTAGAAGACCCTTTCAAGACATTGCTTAAGGAAGCCCTCGTGTGAAAAAGGAATGAGATAATGGGAAAATCCCCTTAGATATTTCAACGACTACCTACAATGGTTGAGGCATCTTTGACAAGCAACCATTTCAGAGGTGCGACACCTTTCAAGGTACAAGTTAATTTTGACATCCCTTTATTTAAAGTCTAGATAGATGCAGATTCTTTAGAAAAATGATTGAATCTGCTAGAAGGTTACTACTCTGCCCAAAAAAAATTCGAGAGCAAAAAGATCACCTTCGCGCTCCTTAAATATCTTCCCTGTGTCAGAGATTAGTGGGAAGGTTATTAGGAAAGGTACACCACAGATGAATCTATGCCATTTGAGAGAGAAACCAATTATACCCTGTTGAAGACTATGATGACTAATACATGAGATGAATGACTCTATGTCAGAAAAGAGACTAGATGGTGCCAAAGTACACTAACATATTTCATACCTTGCACTAAAAGATGGGTATCAGAGACTCCGAGCGACACTTGGTTTTCAAGTACCATTGTGGTATGCATAGGTACATTAAAACATAGATGGATTTCTTGGAAATATTTTCACTAGGAGCTTCTTATCAATATCCAGTCAAAAATTGAGCATAAATTCAAGGAATGGAGTAAGTGGGATTTCGGGTTTGCAAATACACCACAACATAATCATGGAAAAGGAAACCCTAACTCAAAGAATGAAGGAAAAATCAAGGAGAGTCAATCTCAAGAAAATCAGTCCAAGAAATAGGCTAAGAAGGGTGATGGGATGTCTAAGAAAGACACTGTAAATTGGTGTGAGTTCCATAAAATCCCCTAGCACAACACCAAAGAATGTCACTCGGAAAAGTCATTAGTGGCTAAGCTCAAAGAAAAATAACCAAAAACTGACTCATAATCTAATTTAGATAACAATAAATGGAAACAAATGGTCAATGCAAAACCCACTACTACCATCGTGACCATAAAAATACAACTAGAAGAATCAGAGGAGCTTGAGGAGGGGCAACACCTCTTCCACTCACAGATGTGGGTAAAGGGGATGCCACTGCATTTCATTGTTAATGACGGATAGGAGTCAGAAGAACCTGATCTCAGTCAAGGTTTTCAAGAGGTTGAAGCTGCCAAAAATGCGACACCCCTAACCACACATAATTAGATGGTGGAGATGAGGATGAGAAATATGCGTCATCTAGAAATGTAGCCTATCCTACAACATCAATCCCTTGAAAAATGAGGTATTATATGGTGTTTCCCCACTTTAATTCTGTGATGTTCTTTAAGAACAACCATATATGTGAATACGTCATGATATATATGAGTCTCAACCCTGTAGTGTGATCCAGATTTAGGAGTCGAACGAACTAATTACAGACTGAATACCATAAACACATAGATAGGAAGAATAACACAAATATTCAGTGAACAATATCTTCTATTAAATAATGAAATAGGCTGAAACTGTAAAACTGCAGAACTGAAACTTGCTCGAATGGTGGTAGCTATCTCTGAGAAGAGATGTGGATGCTACACGCATCCGTCTGAGTAGAATGGATTACAATGAGGCTCCATAGGCCCTTTTAATATTACTCATGAATTCCAAAACCCTAGACATCCAAAATCCTAACCCTAGAAGGTGAAACGCCAACAATCATGTGGGCCCTATGGGTAAGTTGGTGTAATTTGGTACCTCAACTTCCTAGGGTCATAAATTTTGCATACGACCTCTGTTTTAGGTGCGTGATAGCCCGTTGGAAAGGTATTTCAAAGAAATACACATTTTTCCATCAAACTCTAACTTTGTCTATAGTCTACATGTGGCAAGCCAAAAAAACAAAGTTTAGGGCCTCAAAACAACCCTGAAAGTACAACAAGATGTGTTGACATGAAAACATACAAAATAGGCCAGTTGGATTAGGCGAGAGGCCACCTGTATCCATGTGGAGAATGTGTGAGGCTTCAGATAGCCCCAGAAGTGTACAACTCACAATTATAAAGTAGTACAGAAAGACGTGTTGAACAAAAATGGACACAAGGAGTCACTTGGAATAGGTGGTTGGCCACCAATATCCATCTGGATCAATCCTTCCCCCTTAGGAAGAAATGGTCTCCATTGCGTTGAATTACTCCATCATGTGAGGAAAATTCTATTGGCTTTAGCCTCAGGTGATCCACTTACCTTGGTGTAGGAGTTCCCTGCCTTGACAACTCGATAAAGCTAGATTTGTTGTTGGTGAGTGCCCTTGACCTATGTGTCCACTATCTGATCGGTGGATGCTTGTTCCATGCAGTTAGGGTTGATGATCCAGGTGGATATTGGTAGCCACCCGCCTATTCCACTTGGAAACCCACCATTGTTTCTTTTAGTTTTTCAGTTTCCTGAATTGCAACACAATTTACTATTTTTGGCATTTTTTCGGGTCCTAAACTTCTGGAGCTACTTTGAGGCCCTAAATGACGTTTTTTGGGCATCAACTGGTCGACAAATATTAGTTCGTTCTAGACCATGATATTCATTGTTAATAAGTTGTAGTCCCCAGATAGATATTTCTAATGATGTATCATATGCGTCAAACAAATATAGCATGCCAAAGTTACGACCCCGAGAAATTGATGTACCAATTTACGCCGAAGGGGTCCATATTCTGGTGTTTCATCTCCTAGGGTTAGGTTTTTGGATGTTTAAGGTTTCCATTGTTTCTCAATAATATATAGGCCTTCGAGCCTCATTGTAACACAGAGTTCAGAGGCCTATAGCCACCACATCTCTTCTCAGAGATAAGCTATCAGCACCCTAGCTAGTT
Organism: Picea engelmannii; assembly: GCA_009831015.1. Lineage (NCBI taxonomy): Eukaryota > Viridiplantae > Streptophyta > Pinopsida > Pinales > Pinaceae > Picea > Picea engelmannii. Next base: position 100,673 of record ML809722.1, on the reverse strand, counting down.
TGTTTCTATTATGTCTATAAACAAATTTCAGTTCTTTGATATTAATGAAATGAAGTGTTATTTCCATTGCATCTTTGTATTGATGGTTATTTGTGTATTTTGTTGCATTCCTGCATAAATTTGGATCAGTGGTATCAGAGTGGTCTGATATTTCTCGATCCTTCTTTGCATGTTCCCAACGAGGTCGAGGTATAAGGAGTTAGGGATTGATTTGGTTGAACCTTTGCAAGATCAACCTCGCAAACCCCAACGATCACCCATGGGGGACGGAAACAAGGATGAGGGAGTAGGAGATCCTATCAAAATATTTCTCGAGGAGGCCCTTGAAAAACAAAGGAACGTGATGATGTATAACTTTGCCCAGATCCTTCAACGATTTCCCACTAGCGGCACATCTGCATCCAGTAGCCACTCTGGAGGTGCAACTCCTTTTAAGGTACAAGTAAACTTTGATATTACCATATTTGATGGTCAAATAGATGCAGACGATGTATATAGATGATTGAATCTATTAGAAAGATATTTCTCGGTTCATGACTTTTCTGACCGGGAGAAGATTATTTTTTCACTGCTCAAAGTTGCCCCCCATGTAAAGGACTAATGGAAAACCTACTGTGAGAAAAAGGATGAGGAGGATCCCTCTCTGTTCTCGTCCGTACCCACTTGGAATTCTTTCTAAGACTCCATCAAGGAACAATATTATCCCGTGGAAGTTATGAGGACAAGTACATACAATGGAATACGTTGCAGAAGCAAAGGGATCAAGATGTGCATGAGCTGACGAATATGTTCCATACCCTATGCACAAAGTTGGGTATCAAATATTTGGAGAAACATTTGGTGTTGAAGTATTGCAGTTGTCTACACAGATACATTCTGAAGGAAATGGAGTTCCTCGACATCTCCTCGCTTGGTATGGCATATCGGTATGCTGCCAAGATTGAGAAGAAATTAAAACAAAAGAAGTGAGACTTTGGATCTGCAAATCAAAAGAAAGCGAATGGTGCCCCAAAACCATAGAACAGAGGAAAAATCCAAGGCATGGCGGTTCAAGACAACCTGCCAAAGCCATAAGAAAAGAACAACACTGCGAAGGCGAATAAGGACACAAGAAAGTGGTGTGAGTTCCATAAGAGTTCCACTCGCAACACAAGTGAGTGTCGGGCCAAACAATCATCGGTGGCCGAGGTGAGGGCTTATGAATCAGATGCATGCTTCGACACTGAATCAAAACTCAAGAAGGGGAGTGATAGAGGGAAGCAGATTGTTGATGCAGAGCCCAACACCATCATTGCCACCATGAATATACAAAAGGAAGAACCGAAGGATCCAGAGGAGGAGGAGCATCTCTTCCATTCCCAGATGTGGGTAAAGGGTTCCTTGCTACAGTTCATTGTCGACAGTGGGAGCCAAAAGAACCTCATTTCAGCAGAGGTCGTGAAGTGGTTGGGATTGCTGACCACAACACACCCACATCCGTACACCATCAAGTGGCTTCACCAAGGATGAGACCTCCACATCAGCCAACAATGTTGCCTTCCCTACAACATCAATCCCTTCACAGATGAGGTATTATGTGAAATTTCTCCTCTTGATGTCTGTGATGTAGTATTAGGCCAACCATTCTTGTGGAAGCAACATGTTGTATATGAATCCCGGCCTCATGTTGTTATTGTTACCTTGGGAAATAAGTTGTATAGGATACCAGAGGTACCACCGCTTGCCTCTATCTCTTTGGTTACCTCAAAACAATGCAGTAAGCTCATTTCCAAAACTAGGAAAATTGTTTTCCTAATGATCTGCCCTCGGGGAAAGAAGAAGAATGTGGCCACGACCTCCAGACAGGGCTCCTCTGCACGACAACAACAAATGGACAAGGTCGTGGAGGAGTACCAGGACATCTTCACCTCACCCGCAAGGGTGCCTATGCATTGTCAGGTCAAGCACCCCATCGATTTGACCCCAGGTGTGTTGTTGTCCAATGGACCGATCTATCGACACTCTATTATGGAGAATGATGAAATCAAGAGAAAGATTCAGGAGCTGCTGTAGAAAGGTCACATCCAACCAAGTTCATCGCATTGTGGGAGCCCGATCATGTTAGTGCAGAAGAAGAATGGGACTTGGAGAATTTGTATTGACTATCGGGCGCTGAAAAAGATCACTTTCCAGAATAGGTACCTGATCCCACAAATTGATGACCTTCTGGACCAACTCAAAGGGGCGAAATATTTTAGCAAGATCGACTTGAATTCTGGGTATCACTAGTTACCAATCGAATTGTCCGATGTGTGGAAGACTTCCTTCAAAGCCAAGGAGGGCCTTTTCGAATGGTTGGTCATGCCTTTCGGGTTGATGAATTCTCCCAAAACCTTCATGAGGCTAATGGAAAACATATTGTGTCCATTCACCAACTCATTTGTAGTAGTGTACTTGGATGACATCCTGATCTTCAACCAAACTTGGGAAGAGCACCTCCACCACATCCGACAGGTCCTCCAAACACTATGGAAACACAAGGTGTGTGCCAATTTGGAGAAGTGCACTTTTGGCATGGCCCAGATTCAGCATCTGGGATACATTATTGATGAGCATGGGGTCCATGTGGATCCAACCAAGATCCAAGTCATCTGATATTGGCCAACCCTGACCACTCTAATAGAGATTTGTATCTTTCTGGGTCTTCCTAATTTCTATTGCAGGTTCATGTTGGGATTCTCTCATATCACTTGGCCCTTGAGTCAATTCACCAAGGGAGGAGCAAAAGAAAAATTATTTTGGTCAGAATCTCAACACAAGGCGTTTGTATAATTGAAACATCGCCTCTGTTGTTCCCCAGTGCTCACATTACCAGACTTGAAACAACCATTTTAGATCGAGACAGATGCCTCTGACTATGCTATTGGGGTAATTCTTACTTAATAGGGGCATCCATTGGCATATCACAGTGCAACTGTTATAAAAACAGGACCGCGGAGCAATAAAATAAAACAAATGCAGAAACAAAACACAGAAGACACACAATACAAGAGAGACACAGATTTACGTGGTTCACCCAGTGTGGGCTACGTCCACC
>ML809722.1:75211-93525 GCA_009831015.1 Picea engelmannii | reverse complement strand
GATGCCGAGGGTTTTTCATACAATTTGGCCAGTGCATCCATCAAATCCTTCGTTGTCTTTTCTTTCGAAATATTGAAAGCCACCGACGTTGCCAGGCTCAGCCGTATCGTTCCTAGAGCCTTTCTGTCAAGAATCTCCCATTCTTCGTCCTTCATGGCCACCGACTTATTTGCTACTCCACTCAATGGTAGGAATAGATCCTTCTGATATAAATAGTCTTCCATCTACATCTTCCATAACTGGTAGTTTTGTCCATTAAATTTCTCGACCCTAAACTTTCCATCTTATGACATTGCTCCCACTCGAACCAGGAACCCTCTTTTCCTGTGAGTTACCTTACGCTCTGATACCAGTTGTTAGAAAAACAGGACCGCGGAGCAATAAAATAAAACAAATGCAGAAACAAAACAAAGAAGACACACAATACAAGAGAGACACTGATTTACGTGGTTCACCCAGTGTCGGCTACGTCCACCAGAGAAATTGCCAGGTCCTTCCTTTATTATTATCCAGCAAATGAAGGGATACAACCTACAACAAAACCCGCTGTAACTTCCTCTTCTTTCTCTCACAGTCTCCTCTCTCAGAATACAATATTCACCCCCGTACATAGCCACAATACATTTCCCTCATAAAAGAGGGTTTCCTTCTAGGGCAAAAACCCTAACATAATCTCTACCGTTAGATCTGTGACCTTATAATGAACGGTCCAGATTTACAATGAAATTACAATATACTTTTATAAGGCAATTTTTGCTTCGGGGGCTTCGCCCTCGAACCCCCATCGGGGGACGCTGCCCCCGAACCCCCGCTGGGGGCCCGCTTGCCCCCAGATCCCCCAGCTGGGGGGATGGACCCCCCGGACCTCACAAAGGGGGTACCCCCCCTCTGCACTCCCCCGCGTGGAAGAGTGTACATACTTCTGGGGTGTAAATACTTCATGGGGTATAAACACGGCTGAAAGAAAGGACCTCTGAATCAGGAAGATAATCAGGCTCCACAACCAACATCGACACTGTCTGACACAGTCTGCAAGTATCCCACTTATGACAAAGAAATGTATTCCATTGTGCAGGCTTACCGACAGTGGAAGCATTACATTTTGGGGAAGGAAACGATCATCCACACAGACCAATGACCCTTGCAGTTCATACATACACAAGGGAAGTTGTAGAACGATCACCATAAGAAGTGGTCCACATATCTACAACAGTTTCATTTGAACATCAAGTACAAGAAGGGAAGCACCAATAATGTTACAGACTGCCTCAACCGACCACCAATTGTGGAAATAACCACCATGCTCAACTTTTGTGGGCACAAGACTTCTGATTGGCCGCTTCTCTACAAGAACGATCCATATTTCAGCCACACATACAAGATTCTCTTGGAGGGTAACTGAGTTCCAAATTTTCATCTCCAAGATGCACTACTATGTCACCTAGGACACCTTTGTGCTCCTTCAAGCGAGTGTGCTAAGATTATTTGGGAAGCACACTATATTCGGGTCATTGGGCATTTTAGGGTTGAGAAAAAAGTGACAGTATTGCAGAAGCATTTCGAAGTACATCAATTCCTGCACTGCCTGCACCATTGCCAAACTAACCATGAAGAAGCAAGGCCTCTATACTTTGCTTCCTACCCCTAGACGACCTTGGGAATCCATCTCCATGGATTACATGTCGGGCCTTCCTTCTACTAAGCATGGAAACGACTGTGTTTTCGTGGTCATCAATAGATTCTTGAAGATGGCCATTATGGCGGACTATAAGAAGAATATCACAGCAGAAACCACTGTTAAACTCTTCTTTGAACGAGTGTGGGTAAACTTTGTGATCCCACAGTATATAATATTAGATCGGGACAATAGTTTCCTCAGTACATTTTGGCCTATCCTCTGGTCAATGTTGGACACCAAGCTCACCAAGTCCACAACTTTCCATCCACAAACTAATGGCTAGACATAGGTCGTCAACAGGATGATCGTACACATTTTGTGCATGTACAACTCAAAGCATCCATGCACATGGGATGAGATCCTCCCTTATGTACAACATAGATATAACCGGGCCCTCCACAGCTCAACTGACCACAACCCCTTTCAGGTGAGCTTGGGATTCCAGCCACTATGTCCCATTGATGTAGCCATACCATTTGCAACTACTTAGGATGATTCGACTCATGTCCAGTCTGAAGCTGCCAAGGCGAACAACTTCATTGAGTGCATTCAAAACAATCACCAATAGGCTCATTACATATTGGATAGAGCCAATGCTAAGTACAAGCAGTGGCATGATCAACATTGGGTGCAACACAACATCCATGTGGGCAACAAAGTATGGCTACATTTGCAGAAGGAGCGCCTCGCGAGACCCCACCACAAGCTTCACCCACTCTGATATGGGCCATACACCATCATCAAGGTTGTAGGGGAAAATTCCTTCGACCTCAGTATCCCACCATTCTTTGGTCTGCACCCAGTGTTCAATGTGGAACACCTTCGACCTTACTTTCCACCTCTACTGGACACATCCGACATGGCAGAACAAATCATACCAACTGATTTAAACCCAGACTGCATGGAACAAGCCACAAATAATTGGATTATGGACACATAGATCAAGAACACCTGCCGACAGAGGATCCAACTATATCAAGTTGTCAAAGCAGGCCAACTACTTCACCAGGGCAAATGGCTCACTAGGGACCAAGTTTAGCAAAAGTTTCCTCATCTCATGGAGGAACTCAATGCAATGGGGCCCATTGCTTCCTAAGGGGGGAGGAATGATCCAGGTGGATATTGGCCACCACCTGCCTATTCTACTTGGACCCCCACCATTGTTTATTTCAGTTTTCCAATTTCCTTAATTGTAGCACAATTTACTATTTTTGGCAGTTTTTCGGGTCCTGAACTTCCGGAGTCGTTTTGAGGCCCTAAACGACGTTTTTTGGGCATCTACCGATCGAAGAATAATATTCCTTTATTGACCATGATATTCTCCATTCGTAGTTTTAGTCCTCGTAATAGTCCTTTATTGACCTCGACGGGGCCCATATTCTGGTGTTTCATCTCCTAGGGTTAGGTTTTTGGATGTTTAGGGTTTCCATTGTTTCTCAATAATATATAGGCCTTCAAGCCTCATTGTAACACAAATTTCAAAGGCCTGTAGCCACCACATCTCTTCTCAGAGATAAGCTACCAGTGCCCTAGCTAGTTTTTTTATATTATGTCTGTAAACAAATTTCATTTCTTTGATATTAATGAAATACAGTTTTATTTTCGTTGCATATTTATATTCATGTTTATTTGTGTATTCTATTGCGTTCCTACATAAATTCAAATCAGTTGAGCTCTATTGGTGTCAGTTGTTCGACGATCTCAGAGGTGTCCAATAATGGTGGAAAATATGGTCGAAGGAGGTCCACATTGAATACTGGATGCAGACCAAGGGTGGAGTGTTGAGCTTAAAATCATTTCTACCCATAACCTTGGTGATAGTGTAAGGCCCATAATGAATTGGTTGAGTCTTCCGATGGGGCCCGGTCAGACGCTACTTCTACAAATGTAACCAGACTTTGTCACCAACCTGAAACTGGTGTGGTACCCTATGTTTATCATGGCGTTGCTTGTACTTAGCATTCGATTTCTGCAAAATCTCCTAGGGTTGTTGGCAGATGTATCGAATCTGCTCAATGAATCTGGTGGATTTGTTGACCGCAGACTGATCAGAGGAAGAGTATGTCTATGTGGTCGTAAGAGGAAGTGCAACATCAATGGGTGCCAAGGGTTGGAATCCTAAACCCACCTGAAATGGGCTATGGTCGATGGAACTATGGAGAGCCCTATTGTAACTGTGTTGGACATATAGAAGAATCTCATCCCATGTACGGGGATGATTATAATTGTACATTCGCAGGATGCGCACAATCATCCCATTGACGACCTCGGTTTGGCCATCGGTTTGGGGGTGGAAAGAAGTGGATTTTGTGAGCTTGGTGTCCAACAGAGACTAGAGTCTCGACCAAAAGGTGTTGAGGAACCTGTTGTCTCATTCGAAGATGATGGTCTGTGGTATCCCAAAGTGAACCCAAAATCGTTCAAAGAAGAGCTTGGCAGTATCAGTCGTTGTGACAGTCTTCTTACAGGTTGTGAGGAAGGCCATATTCGAAAATCGAACAACGACCACAAACACACCGTCATTTCTGTGCTTGGTGGACAACAAACCACACTTGTAATCCATGGAGATGGAATCCCATGGCTTATCAGGAATAGGAAAAGGGGTGTATAAGCCTTGCTTCTTCATGGTCATCTTGGTAATGGCGCTGGCAGTGCAAGATATGATATACTTGTTGACGTCCAGTCGATGTTTTGGCCAATAAAAATGTTTCTGAAGGATGACCACAATTTTCTCTACGCCAAAATGTCCTGCCACCCGAATGTAGTGGACTTCCCAAATCATATTTGCATGATCGCTTGTAGGAACACAAAGATGGCCTAGTTGGCATAAGAGTTTGTCCTGAATGTGAAAATCAGTGACAGTGGCGCCTGTACCCAAGAGTTGATATGCGGTGGCAAAGTCTGGATTTTGTTGGTAAAGTTGGGGCCACTCCAGTGTTTCATGTCCACAGGAATGGAGTATAGTCGTAAGTGCAGCCACAGGAGGCCGACTGAGGCAGTCAATGACACGATTGGAGATACATGTCTTATACTTGATGTTGATATGGAACTGCTGCAAGTAGGTGGACCACTTCTGATGGCGGTCGTTCTGCAATTTCCCCTGTGTTTGTATGAACTGCAGAGGCTTGTGATCAGTGTGTATGATCATCTCTTTCCCCAGAATGTAATGTTTCCATTCATGGCAGGCTTGTACAATGGAATACATTTCCTTGTCATAGGTAGAGTATTTACGGACAATATCGAAGAGTGTATCACTATGGTATGACACCGGATGCCTGTGTTGAGTGAGAATTGCGCCCACAACATAGTCAGATGCATCAGTCTCAATATTGAATGGTTGTTGAAAATCGACAAAGGAGAGTACTAGGGATGAGCACAAACGATGTTTCAGATCTTCGAATGCTTATTGTTTCTACTTCCCCCATACAAACTTGGACCTACCACCACCCTTTGTCACTTGGCTGAGGGCCCAGGCAATATGGGAGAATCCCAACATGAACCATCTGTAAAAATTGGCGAGTCCTAAGAAGCTCCAAAGCTCGGTCAGTGTGGTCGGGGCTGGCCAGTCATAAATGACCTAGATCTTAGCTGGATCAACATGTACCCCCTTCTCATCAACAATGTAGCCTAGGTATCGGACCTTGTTCATGTCGAAAGATCATTTTTCCAAGTTGGCATAAAGCTTGTGCTATCGTAGAGTGCTCAAAACCTATTGAATATGCCACATGTGCTCCTCCCACATTTTGTTGAAGATGAGGATGTCATCCAAATATACTACCACAAAGGAGTTGGTGAAGGGTCTCAATACATCGTCCATCAACCTCATGAAAGTGGTTGGTGCATTTGTTAATCCAAAGGGCATGACTAGCCATTCGTAGAGACCTTCCTTAGACTTGAAGGTTGTCTTCCAGACATTCGTTGGTTCGATGGGAACCTGTTGGTAGCCAGACTTTAGCTCAATCTTGTTGAATAAAATTTCCCCCTTGAGTTGGTTAAGAAGGTCATCAATCCTGGAAATGGAATAGCGTTTCCTGACTGTGATTTTTTTTAAGGCTCTGTAATCAATGCATAGTCACCAAGTCCCATCCTTCTTCTGCACTAGTACAATCGGGCTTCCGCAAGGGGAGGATTTGGGTATGATGTGCCCCTTTTGAAGAAGCTCTTGGATCTGACACATGATTTCTTCATTCTCCATCAACGATCATCAATAGACTGGTCCATCAGGTAGAGGTGCGTCGGGGTTCAGATCAATTGGATGCTTGACTTGGCAGTGTGTCGGTACCCCTCTAGGTGAGACAAATTTGTCTCGGTATTCTTCCATGATCCCATCCACTTGGTTCTTCTACAAAGAGAGGTGTTGTGTAGAGGCCATAGATGTGGCGACGAACTTCTACTTACTATGAGCATGGATCACAAAGAAGACGAACTTCCTGGTCTGTGAAATGACCTTACTGCATTGCTTAGCAGAGATTAAAGAAATATCAGTAGGCAATGCCACCTCTGGGATCCTATACAATTGTCTACCCAAAGTAATAATAACACTGTGGGGTCTAGAATCATACAATGCATGTCGCTTCCACAAATATGGTTATCCTAAAATAACATCACAAACTTCAATGAGAGCAATATCAGACGGTACCTCATCTTTGAAAGGATTGATGCCATAGGATAGACGACACTGTTGACTATAGGATAGAAGACACTGTTGACTGACATGGAGATCGCTTCCTTGATGAAGCCAACCAATGGTGTAGGGTTTCGGGTGTGATGTCATTGGAAAGTTCAGCCACCTAATGATCTTTGTTGAAATTAGGTTCTTTTGACTACTTCTATCGACAATGAAGTGAATCAGAGCCTCCTTGAACCATGTATTCAACTGAAAGAGGTGTTCCCCTTCCTCTGGTTCTTATGGTTCACTTTGTCAGACTTTAGTCGTAGCGACCATGACACTGGGTTCAACATCGATAATCTGCTTCTCTCCTTTAGGATTTGACTCAGAATTAGAATCAACCTCTGACTCGGAAGCCTTCATCTTGGCCACGAGGGACTTCTTAGAGTGGCATTCGTCGGTGTTGTGCTAGGGACTTCTATGGTACTCACACCATTTTCCCATGTCCTTGTTCATCTTCTCGTTACCATTCTTGTGTTGCATCTTGGATGGATTGTCCTAAGGGTGACCATCGCGACTTGGTTCCCTACTATGTGGGTTGGAGTTTCCTTGTCCCTACTTCAGCTGTGAGGGGTTTGCAAATCCAAACTCTTGTCGTTAAATTTCTACTCGATATTGACAATGTATCTATAAGTTGTTCCCAATCAGGTGATGTCCAATAAATCCATTTATGTTTGAATGTATCTATGCAAAAAACCACGGTATTTGAGCACCAGATGATGCTCATAATATTTGATACCCGATTTGGTGCAGGCGGTATGGAAAATATTGGTGAAGTCTGGTACTTTCTAGTGCCTTTCTTGACGTAGGGTGGCCCATCTGGTGTACTGGTCCTCGTAGCTTCCAACAGGGTAGTATTGTTCTTTAATGGAGTCTTGGAAGGAATCCCATGTAGGTGCCACAACAAAAAATGCAGATTCCTCCTTGACCCTTTTCTCAGAGTAGGTATCCCACCAGTCTTTAACATGGGGAATGACCTTGAGGAGTGAAAAAGTGATATTTTCTCGATCGAAAAAATTGTGGACCAAAAAATATCCTTCGATCATATTTAACCATTTATCTACATCATCCGCATATATCAATCCTTCAAATAATGGAATATCAAAATTTACCTGTACCTTTAAGAGGGTTGCATGTCCGCCTGATGAAGGTGCTTCTCCCGTGGGAAACCGTTGAAGGATCTACGCGAAGTTGTCCATCATTTCATTCCTTTGTCCCACGAGGGATTCCTTGAGAAACATTTTAATATGATCTCCTGCTCCATCATCTTTCTTTTCGTCTCCCATGGGTTTTTGTTGGGCTCGACATGGCCGATTTGGTAATGGATCGATTGGCTCGAGTCCCAACTTCTTGTACCCAGACCTTGTCGGGGACATGCACAAAGAAAAATAAATGAAGAGAAGATCGCTCTGATACCACTAATCCGTATTTAGGAGCAGAACAAACTGATTACAGACTAAATACCATAAACACAGAGATAGGAAGAATAACACAAATATTTAGTGAACAATATCTTATATTAAATAATGAAATAGGATGAAACTGTAAAACTGCAGAACTAAAACTTGCTCGAATGGCGGTAGCTATCTCTTAGAAGAGATGTAGCTTCTATGCGCATCCCTCCGAGAAGAGTGGATTACAATGAGGCTCCATAGGCCATTTTCATATTACTCATGAATTCCAAAACTCTAGACATCCAAAAACCTAACTCTAGAAGGCAAAATGCCAACATTCGTGTGGGCCCTATGGCTAAGTTGGTGTAATTTGGTACCTCAACTTCGTAGGGTCACAACATTTTCATACAAACTCTTTTTTAGGCACATGATAGCCCATTGGAAAGGTCTTTCAGAGAACTACACATTTTGTCTTCAGAATCTAACTTTATATATGTTCTAATTGTGGTGATCCAAAAAAACAATGTTTAGGGCCCCAAAACAACCCTGAAAGTACAACAAGATGTGCTGACATGAAAACATACAAAATAGGCCAGTTGGATTAGGCGAGAGGCCACTCGTATCCACCTGCAGAATGTTTGAGGCTTCAAACAGCCCCAGAAGTGTAGAACTCACAATTATAAAGCAATACAAAAAGACGCGCTGAACAAAAATGGACACGAGGAGCCAGTTGGAATAGGTGGGTGGCCACCAATATCCATCTGGATCATAGTGTCATTGTTACTCTGGGAGGTCATCTCTACAGGGTACCAGAGGTAGCTCAAACTATTGTCCCTTCATATATCTCAACAAAACTTTGTCGCAAAGTAATCTCTCATACCATAACGTTTTTACTCTTCATGATCCATTCAAAAGGTGAGTGTGTCATTGCAACCACTATAGCCTAGGGCCAAGACATTTCTATCTAGAAGAAGCAGGTCAAAAATATTGTAAAGGAGCATGAATATATCTCTTCTTCACCTACGGGGGTGACTCTACACTACCACATATCACATTCCATTGATTTGGTTCTTGGTGCTCCCTTACACAATGGTCCAATTTACAGATGCTCCCTTTTAGAGAATGAGAGTATTCCATATGTTCAAAGTAGATTTGTTGGCCACGACCCTTTTTATGTGTGCTTTGGGTTGCAACCATTAGCCCCCATTTTGATATAGCTCTTCTTGTTGCATATTCACCACTAAATTCATCCCACACTCATATCAAAGGAGATCATTCAACCATATTTTTTGAACGCATCCGACACCTCCACCAATAGGTACATGACAACTTTCCACACATCAAGTACAACCAGAAAAACTACTTCAACAAGGAAAGTGACTCACCAAAGTTCATATTCAACTAAGGTTTTCCCATATCCCAAGGGAACTTGAAGCAATGGGGACCATTTCTTCCTAAGGGGGGAGGATTGATCTAGGGTTATTTGAGTGACCATCCACCTTCTCCACTGAATCAACGTTTCCAAGCTTGTGGTTTTTATAAAACATGATATTGAGCCTTTTGATGTGGGAAGTAATGTAATTCCATATTGACCTAGATTGATGAGTGGAATGAAATGAAAAAAAAGATTTATAATATTAACACAGAGACGCAGTGAAAAATAATAGAGATACGGTAAAACTTGCCCTCTATTAAATAAGAAATATGTTGAAAACTGTAAAATGAATACTGAAAAAAAGCTTGCTAGAATAGTCACATCTTATCTTTGAGAAGAGATGTGAAGGATACTCTCATTCGAAAAACGATGAGTACAATGAGGCTTTGAAGGAATTTTTACAATAAACATGAATGCCAAAACCCTAGACATCCAAAAACCTAACCCTAGGAGATGAAGTGCCCAAAGTCATGTAGTGCCAAAACCTTTTCATATGATGTTTGTTTAGGGTGCACGCTAGTTCGTTGGAAAGGTATCGAAGAGGAGATTCATTTAGGGGGGTAAATCAGAGCCTACAACTATCATTGAGGTCCCTGGTCAGGAAAAACAGTCATTTAGGCCCTCAAAATGGTCCTATATGTTTAGGAATCGAAAAACTCCTAAAAATAGTAAGTTTCCAAAAAACTGTTTTGAGACAATTGGACAAGGTGGGTGGCCACCGAGATCCTCCTCTATCAATCCTCCCCCCTTAGAAATAAATGGTCTCCATTTCGTTGAGTTCCCCCATTAGATGAGGAAATTTCTACTGAATTTGGCCACGGGTGAGCCACTTTCATTGGTGCAAGAGTTGACCTTCTTCGACAACCTAATAAAGATGGATCCTCTGCTGGCGAGTGCCCTTGACCTATGTTTCCATGATCTGATCAGTGGATTCATATTCCATGTAGTCAGGCTTGAGCTATGTTGGTGTCAATTGTTCTTCTATCTCTGAGGTGTCCAATAATGGTTGAAAATAAGGCCGAAGGAGGTCCACATTGAATACTGGGTGAAAGCCAAGGAATGGGGGAAGGTTGAGCTCAAAAGAATTGTCACCCACAACCTTGGTGATGGTGTAGGGGCCATAATGGAGGGGATGAAGCTTTTGATGAGGTCTTACAAGGTGTTCTTTCTGCAAGTGCAACCAAACTTTGTCTCCCACCTGAAACTGGTGTGGCACTCGGTGTTGATCATGGCGCTCCTTGTACTTGGCATTAGACTTTCTTAAAATATTCTGAACCTGTTGGTGGATGTCATGGATTCTCTCAATGAACCGGGTGAATTTGTCAGATCCATTTGCAACATGCGACGAGTCTGCCTGGGTGGCTGGAAGGGGTAGTGCAACATCCATGGGACCCAATGGCTGAAATCCCAACCCCACCTGAAATGGTTGTGGTCGGTTGATCTATGCATGGCTTTGTTGTAGCTATGCTGAACATAGGGAAGACTCTCATACCAGGCACGTGGGTGCTTGGAATTGTACATGCGTAGGATGTGCACAATCATTCGATTGACAACCTCGGTTTGGCCATCCATCTAGGGGTGGAAGGAAGTGGACTTGGTGAGCTCGGTGTCCAACAGTGAACAAAGGATCGAATATAATGTGCTAAGGAATCGACTATCCTGATATGAGATAATGGTTTGTGGGATCCTAAAGTGTACCCACACTCGTTCAAAGAAGAGTTTGGAAGTGGCCTTCGTTGTGATGCTCTTCTTGTAGGCGACCAGAATCACCATATTGGAAAAGAGATCAATAACCACAAAAACACATTCATTTACCTGCTTGGTGGACATAAGGCTCGACATGTAGCCCATTGAGACGGATTCCCAAGTAGTCCTTGTTTATTAATGGCTAGTTTGGCAATAATGCAGGCAGTGCAAGACCAAATATGTTAGGGACCTAGCCTACCTAACACATCAAGTGGGTAGAATAATATATTTCCATGTAATAAAAGTCGATATTAATAAGGCCTAGCAATAAGGAGGAATAAGTCAATAGTAAGAAGACTTAATAGAATCTTTCACTTCTAGAAGGATCTTCCTCTAGATTGTTCTTTGGGATAGATATATTTAGTATAAATAAGAGTAGAGGGTATGAGAATTTTTGTCTTGGAAAATTATTGTAATAGATCTCTACTTTGTTGGAGGTTTCCACCTCAAAGAGGCAAGTGATCATTGTTTCCTATCAATAAAGGTGTAATTCTGGTGTTTTGGTTCCATATAATTTGTTGTTTCGTTATTATCTCTGAAATATTTCAGTCTTTTGTTGCTAGATCTCTTGAAGCCCGCAATAGATAAACCGATCGGTCACCTGACTGTTATAGTGCCATCGAGAACAACACTCGGGAATATACTCTCTAGTACCTGGGTAGTCAGGTAGTACGACTAAGGGCATGGTCTAACCTCCTTAGTTGGTGCCCTAGGATATTGGGTCGAGTACTACTGTTGGACCCCGCATGTATATCATATATCTATAGCACATGAAAAACCCTTGACAACAAAAACCTTGAACACCCTAACCCTTGGGACAGAAACAAAAAAAAAAAAAACAGAACAAACAAGATCTATTGTCGCGCAACTGTGCCTCCTACATTTCGGTTGTGAAATTACTTCAAATTTATTCCTTTTAAGCATTTGGGCATTCTGTCACTGCAATATTCTTAAGGATGGAGTATAACTCTGCAAGAGTAATAATAATAAAAAAGGTATAGTGGTCCCGTCGGCACACTTATTTGGGACCTATTCCATTGGATTCCCCTTTTCTCCCTAATCGCATTCATACCCTTCATTTTTAATCCTTTTTGTTTCAGTGGACCCGACCCTTGCCCATTTTCCCTATTTTTCCGCCTATTCCATTTTATTTCCTTTCTCGCATTGATCGTCGTGGTACCTATCACTAATAAGTTATTTTTTGTGGTCTCATCCACCCATTTTCCCTTCCCCGCACTTCCCCTCTCTAAATGGCCACCACTCGTAACCAAGAAATCCAAGCTTCCATCAATCAAGCCCATTCCTCCATTGAACATATGACATTTGAGATTGGCTCTACCAATTCCCGCATTGCAAAAGTAGAACACAAATTTGACACCATGGAAGCCAACTTCACAACCCAATTTACCACCCTCCAGTCTACTGTCAATCAATTGTTGAACTGCCCTACGGGTCCTTCCTTATTATACCAACCCATTGTTGTTGATTCCTCTCAATCTCTACATTTTCAACCCAAATCCTTTCACTATGAACCCCGTCTTCACCGCATAGAGGTCAATAAATTTGATGGCTCTGATCCTACGGGTTGGGTCACTCAAATGGAGATTTATTTTTCTTTGCATGGTATTATTGACGAGTTGGCCAAAATTTTCTATGTTGTCCTCTATATAGATCCTGAATGGTGGAAATGGTGTTAATGGCATAAAAATTCATGTCAAGGGTATATTTCCTGGACCTAGTTTGTTGCAGAGCTCTATGCCCACTTTGATATTGATACCCACTATCTTGGTCGTTTTACCAAGTTGAAACAGTCAGGCACAATGGAATACTTTATCAATTCTTTTGAGCATTTGGCCTTTCGAACAAAGGGCATGTCATATGCGTTCTTCCGTGAATGCTTTATCAGTGGCCTCAAGGATGAAATCTGATCCCAGGTTCTCATGCCCCTCCATCAGACTTGGTTGGATGCTAAGACATGTGATAAAGAGGCCCAACAAGTTGTTTTTTCTAAGAACAAAGAACCCTCTTTTGTTCCTCACCCTCAACCCACTAATCCTAAATCCTATGTCACTCCTCTCAAGGTCTATAAATTAACTAGGGATAAAATGGTTGAATGCCAATTGAAGGGTCTTTTCTATAATTGTGATGAAAAATATTTTCTGGGGCACAAGTGTAAGGAACAAAAACTTTTTATGGTCATTTCTGAAGATGTTCGCAAATAATATGTGACATTTCCACTTGATGAAGAGCCCTCCCTTCCCGATGCTACCCCGAAGCCCATTGACCCACCTAAAGTTGAACCACTCATTTCCTTTCATGCTCTCACTGGATTCTCTTCTCCCCAAACTCTCAATCTCATTGGCTATATTAAGAATAGGAAGGTCATCATCATGGTTGAAAGTGGTAGCACCCACAATTTTATCATCGTCACATTGCCCAGGAAACCAATTTCTATATTCATGCTATCAATAATTTTCAAATCATGATAGCCAATGGTGGGATTTGAAAGGTCTATAGTGTCGTACAAGTGCACAATGGTCTTCCCCTTGTATAACTGATTTTTGGGTTGCAAACTCTTTTCTGACACTGAATAACACTAATGGATCATGATCCTAGTGTTGTGTATGGGTCAAAGAGGAAGATATCCAAATGATTGAAAAAGTAAATGCGAAAGAGATTGGATGATTTATTGAGGCATTTTCTAGACCTTCCAACTCACCATGGTCAAATACATGACAAAGATATGTGGTATTAAGAGGTAATGCAAGGATGCATTTTGTTGATGTGGCCATGGGTAATGGCACATTAGTTTATTTATTGGTAATATCTGATTGCATTATGAAAAGATTGGTATCCTAGATAATGCGTGTGTAAGGAATGATAGTTTCCTTCCATTTAATATGAATAATAGATGGAAGTGATTGGATTTTTAGAGTAATATAATTATGAAATCACTTCATGGGATGATTGCAAATGTTTCAATGACATGATAATGGGCATGCATATTGACAATTTGTTTGGTTGAATGAAATTTGAGAAATATTGTAGGTAGAGTGGTCTTTGATATGGAAATAATATAATCCCATAAGGAAGATCTATACCTGTGACTACAAAGAGCCAAAAATTATGAGAAGAAATCTTATGCTTGGAAAATTTGATTTCTTATATGAAATAGATTTAGAAATTAATAAGAGAAATTCTTATGATGATATCCCACAATCACTGTATGTGTTATACAAATGAGATAATGGATATTGAATCCAAAAATATCAAGGAAAAATCTATTGTTAGGACATTGGAAGTGTATTGGAGCCCTGGAGGGAAGTGAGAAGGCCCGAGGAACTATGTGAAATGAAGGGGGATCTCATTCCTTGGGTTGTGCATGTTGAGGGGAAGGGAGTGTTGGTGGACTGGAATTTTTGTTGGAGTAGAACCTAGATTTTGGGTTGTTAAATGTGTGGATAGTGGAAAAGAGGGCCATACCTCCTTATGGACTCATAGCCTTAGTTCAATGGTTTCTTGTTGTTGAGAGAAAATGACCAACAATCCTATGGCTAGAAGGAACGTCCTTCGTACACAGTCATTTGGTTATTTTATAAATAGATAAATTCGTTGTTATGTTTATTATGTTAATTCCGATGTGTATATGTTTAATTCGAATGTTGTTGAGTATGTTTAAATATCATGCATTCATACTTTTGTATATATTGTTATCTGCATGTTAAATAACGGGTCTGCTACCCCTTGGTTTATTTTATATATGTGGGGAGTTTGATTTTAATCTGATTTTAGTAGGCATGTATTTTATAAATTAGTATGAAAGAAAAAATTTCATGTTTGCTAATAATGGATACGTTATAGACAAAGTAGACACATCTTCAGTACTAAATGATCATCTCCTTTAAGCTAACATTGATATGGACTCCATTTGTAATGTGAACTAAGTGTTATGTTATTTAGAATAGAAGGATTATCCAACATAAGAACAAGCTAACCCTTATGTGGCAAGGATTGGTTGGGTAATGGCCTTCAATTCGAATCATTAAAGAAAATCTATCAGTAATGATGGACTTAGCGAAATAACAGTTGTTGGAAAATTGGGGCCCTTTGTGAATGTTCTGCACTTCACACTATTACTTATGTAGTAGAGTCTACAAGTTTACCAACGATGGAATAAATATAGATCAATAGATCTCGTTTTACAGGGGTCCATCGACATGCAAATTGGACCATAGATTCAATCCTATCTACAGTATCCTAAATATAAAACTACCATCTCTTCTAATTTATTCCAGGAGATATATAGTAAATATTTGTAATTTGATGCATTAAATACAAAGGAATATGAATGTTCTCTTAACATTTTCCTACATTTGACATACACATCAAATTAGAAACACATAGTTTCAAAAATATAAAAGGAAGAAGATTCAAATCTAAACTTAGTTGACTTAATTATAGATTATATAACTGGTCACAACCTTATCGAGATTGGAAGAGAATGTGTGGTTGATATACAAAACATAGCTTCCTATGTTGTTGTCTTTGCATCAATTAATTACATTTAGATTGTGATGATGGTACTTATGTTATTAACACATTATGTATATTTCTATTCACTAATAATTATTCCACAACCATTGATTATGGATACATGTTTGGATAGCTATGTGCATCAATGGATAGTATTGATATGTTAAATGCATCAATTTAATTCAAGCCCGGTTTTTTTCCTTAAACAAGTTGATGTGTGTTAGCTTATTTATATTTATTAAAGGTATAGGTTTGAATCATGTCTCTCTTCTAAAAATAGTCATATGAAAAAAAAAAATTTAATTAGCTTGAAAAAAATAGTCATATGAAAAAAAAAAATTTAATTATCCTGAAAAAAAATTATTGGAATTTTTTTATTAACATTGGTTAGACCTGACAAAAAATTCATTTATATAAATTTTACGACCAAATTTTTGATATAGGATTTTGAGCCATGATGTATGAAGTCAATAATGGAGTCTCATATGGATAAAAAAAGACACCTGTAATAAAATTTGTAATTAGAAAACATATTAAAACAAATAAGGGGTGAAGTATTTCTGCACCATATCTTCAAACAACCCTAAATTCAAATCCATATCTATACTAGAATTATTTACAACAATATCTATAGATTATGTCCTAATTTGATGATATACATACTTGCAAGTTAGATCACATATAATTCCTAAATGCATTCAATTATATGCAACTATTTTGAAACTATATAGCTTAGACTCTTGGGTTTGTTTACTACACAACAACATATTTTCTGTAGATTAGCAATGAAGCATACACTTGAACAAATGACATAAAGAATCTTCCTGTGACAAGTGAATGTACAATAGCATAAATGATTTCAATGTAAACATTGCAACCACTGTAACTCAATAAGTTTATATTCAAATTAATATTTTCAGTTGCATACATAAATTCAACATAGTTATTACCAACTCAATGAGAAAATATAATTATAATAATGAAATTCCAGTTGAAATTTTTACTAGTTTTATTGTCACCAATCGAGTTGAGTCCTAAGTTGAATTTGTACTAAATTTATTTAAATCTTTTCATCAACCTTTCCAAATTCCTTTAGTTAAATTTTCCAAAGATTTTGTGTCAACTTTGTTGAACTCTTTGTGTATGCTTTCTTATTTTTCATGGAGCCACTAGTTGATCTCCTTACCAATTCTTGTGGGTACTCTTCTTCCCCAAGGATCCTCGTGGTTGTATGGATAATACCTCTAGAAAAAAGATTGAAGATGGAAGATCGCAAGTTTAAGAAGGATCTCGACTTCTCTAGCACCTTTAATTATCAAACTCTCAATAATATCAATTACTAGTCACATTGTCATTATAACAACCATCCAACATTATGATGCATAAAATCTATTTTGTCATCCCAAAGCCATTTTTATATAGTACTTGATATGTGTGAAACATGTTTCACCCATGAAAAATTATAATTCCCTAAATACATAAATTCTTAATATTCACTTTGTGTGCATGCATATACCATTTAAAAATTATGAATAAATAATTTTACTCACCCACCCTTTCTTGACTCCTAAATTTATTCCTAGGAGTTTCTTAGATCTTCTTCAAATTTCTTGTTTTTGTGTTGCATGAGTGGTTATATGTCCTTGTTATTTACTACCTCCGTTTACTTTAACTCTATCCTATTTTTTTTTTTTTATCTCACAATTCAATTCCAGTTAGTATTCTCATTCCTAATTCTTCTCCATGATTTATGGGCCCTCTTGAATTGATTATTCTCTAATAAATAGTTGGTCTAAATTAGTAACATGCATAACTTCATAACATATTCTTTCATATTTATATTGTATTTAGTTCAATTTGAACTTTAGTATGTATAAACACTGAGGATCAAAATATGTTATTTTAGGCTATTAATTTATTTTTTCTTTTCTAAATAAAATACACTAGATTATTAATCAAAATCACCAAATTAATGAGAACTCTCCAAAGTTCTTGTTTTCTTAAAGAGTGTATTTGGTGGCTATTTTTACCCCATTTCAAAAAGTGGCAGTACTAGTAGCACCATTTTTTTGTAGGGTGGTTAAAATTGAGACTTGTTTGAAATCAAGTCCCTAACAACCAATTTCAAACCTCAAAATGACCCTCAAATCAAAAAGTGATACTACCAATAACACCAAATTTATTTTTGGATTCAAAATACTCACTTAATTGAAGTCATGCATTTGAAAACTAGTTTCCCCATAAATAAAATACTTAAAATCGACTCTAAATCCAACTTATATATATATTGAAAATGAAAAATTTCGTCAACAATTTTATTTTATGTTTAAAGTGAAAAACAATTTTTTTATTAAAAAAATAAAAAACACACAATTTCATTAAAAAAAAAAATGAAAAACACAACTTAAAAAAATCAAAACTAAAATATGAGAATAAAAATTAAAAACAAAAAAATTTATATTTAAAAAATATGAAAACACGAAAAAACAAAGTTAAAAGAATATTATTTAAAAACAAATATTAAAAAATAACAAATGAAAAAACAAAATTAAAAATATAAATCAGAAACCATTAAAAAAATATGTTAAAAGAAGAACAAAATTAAAAATATAAATCAGAAAACATTAAAAAATGGGTTAAAAGAAGAACATTGGGGGAGTGGCATGATTCCCATAATCGCCCCTTCCTCCTTTCCACCCACGTACCCACTAAATGTTTGGTCACCCCCATGATAGTGGGAGGGGAGGGGCATGGGTGGCAAAAGTTGGGTGGCCCGCCTTTTTATCACCCCCTTCCCCAATGTGCTTGTTTATATATATATATATATATATATATATATATATTTTTTTTTTTTTCTTT
>ML809722.1:59788-75054 GCA_009831015.1 Picea engelmannii | reverse complement strand
ATATATATATTTTTTTTAATTTTTTTTTTGGCTTTTTCAATTTTTAGATTTTTTTTTTATTTTTTATTAATTTGTTTTTTGGTGTTCATTTAAATTTCCTTTTTAAGTTTTGTCTTTTTAAAAAATTAGCATTTCTTTAAATATGTTTTAATGTATTTTGGTTTAAATTTAGGTTTAAAAAAAAAAATTGTTTATAAATTTTGTGTTTTAAGAACTTTGTTTTGTTTTCTTTTTTAACTTTTAGTCTCATTGTTTAAATTTTTTAGTTTTTAATTTACTGCTTTGAGTCTTTCTTTTTTTAAAATATTTTTTTCCTTTTTATTTTAACTTCTATTCTCATATTTTTTTTTTAAGTTTTGTTTTACCATTTTTTTAAGTAAACGGTGTCTTTTATTTTATTATTATTTTTTTTTCTCTTTAAAAAAATAAAATTGTTGACTGAATTTTTCCTTTTCAATTTATTTAATTTTCGACGTAAAATATTAAAAAAACAAAATAATTAATAAACAAATTTTCTAGTTGTATTTAGGAGTAGATTTTAAGTATTTTATTTACGAGTGTATTGATTGTCAAATGTAGAAGTTCAATTAAGTGGTATCATATCTCTTTCTTGAACATGAAGTGAGAGAATTTTTGAGGTACAAAGTGGAAGAAAATTTGTTTCTCTTTTTGTAGGTTTTTGACAGAAAAATGAGAATGACAATATTCAGGTCAGTTTCTGAAATTTTCTATGCATAATTTGTAGAAACCAAATACATATATTATTTCCTCTCAAAAAAATTATCATTTTCAAAAAAATAAATCATCCAAAATGTGTTGGATTACTAAGAGGGGGGGTGAATTAGTAATAGAAATTTTAATCATTTTAACCACAATATATAAGTGTGTTTTATCTTTAATATCAATATACCATTATCATTCAACAAGAGTAGAGTAAATAAACCATGAACAATGATCAATCATACACATACATAGTACACCAATAGTTTGACATGGAAACCTAATGCGGGAGAAAACCATGAAATGTTTTTTCTTATATGTCTTTAAGAATTACATTCATTGGAAACACCAAATTCATTTTTTCTCTAGCTGCAAATGGAAGGAGGTTCTAACCCCCTATATTTTCTAGGCTACAACCTAAAGGAAGCTCCAACTTCCCAAGTCTCTGGCTACAATCAGAAGGAGGCTACAACCCCCTATGTTCTTCGGCTACAACTGGAAGGTGGCTACAACCACCTATCCTTTCTCCGTCCTACCACCCTGAAATATAAGTGTCAAATGATGAAACCACTACCACATTGTCCATTTGAGATATACCATTGTAAACCTATACCAATCTGTGCCAACAACCTATTACCAACCTATACCAAAATCTTGTAATTAATCTTGTACCAGAAGTCATCATGTACCAACAAGTACGCAACCTGTATAAGCTACAGCTCGCATATGTGTGTGCTATTTATATACTACATCATATGTATGTACACGACCTGTCTATATTGCATCTTGCGTACACCTTCAGAAATCTATGGTTTTCACATTTTATGAAACTCAGACACTTTGATGCCTCTGTCAAATCAACCTGCAACTTGTCATTGTGTCCAATCTGTAGATGTTCCCTATGTGTACATCATCATACATATCCCTTAACCAAGTGTATCTATATCTCTCTAGTCATGTGCCATACATGTGTATACAATCATGATCAAGTGTGATAACCCTCACATGGAATAGACATCAAACCCTCACTGATATGTAGCCTCAAACTTCACAAACAACTTCACAACCAAAATCCCTCAACCATGTACCACAAAATCTTTCAACCATGTGCCAAGAAATATAAGATATGCCTCAACACTAACAAGATGTACCAATAATAAATATCATATATACCAACATTGTATTTTTGTAGATCTGACTTATACAGTAAGTTCCATACAACTAATTTCCTCTCTAGGGAAAATCCTCAAACCCCCATAACCATATATCATATCGACAACAATATCCAACTACTCATAAAATTAGGGCATATCGTTTGAACTTGTAGACAGATCTTATGTACCTGATCACTATGGACCTTCCTAGGAGCTTTTTTTCAGACTCTAAGAACCTAGAACCCTAAGCAAATCAATATTTCATGGATTTTCCAACTGTACGCACCATTTTATACTTCCATCCCACGTACATACGCGACTTCTTCCATTGCAGCCCGCATACACCTAAAAAATGAGGGTTTTTTTTTATAGTATTTCTGCAACTCTAAAACTTTCACTGTCAACCCTTCTTGCTACCTCAAACTTGAGTAACTTCATATGTATCAATGAGTACCTGCAATAAAACTTACACAATAATAGATATTCAATATGCTCAATAGGTGCTAATAGGAGACCCTTGCTCTCTTATTTATACTCTCCAAGTAACTTCCTCTAGGGGTTACCTTCTAACCAACTTAACCCAACTTCCTTCTTTTAGGGATAACCCACTTCTAACCACTTGTCCACTTATAACCACTTTATCCACAAATATTAAACTCTTCACTTCTAGTTGCAACTAATTCATTTTTAATTATTTTCTTATTGCAACAACTTAACCCATGATTAACTCCTAGTTTCACCCACTTTGACTAGTCAACTTCTTCTACGGGTTTCTAGAATGATTTGACTTATTTGACCTTCTAGGGGCTTATAGATAACTCAATAGGGTTCTCCAACTTCACAAGGCCATAACTCTCTAACCGTGAGGATTTATGTGACGTTCCACATATCATTGAAAATGGCATGACATGTGTTATTCATATAGAATAGTCTTACCTGCAAATACATTGATCTTCATACCATTAGACCTCAAACAATATTGAGTCCCTTATCCATATTGTTGGGAATATCATAATTTAATACTAGACTTTCTTCAAGGGTTGACATTAATGACAACCAACCCAATTAATCAACAAAATGAAGTCCGAGAAGTGAATATATCATTGATTCAAATTCTGCAACTTTTTAGGGTTTTTCCAATGACGGTTGTGAATTTCATAGATTGGATATATTTTGACCGAGTGTATATATTTTAGTCAAATAAATGACATTATCTCCATGAAATTTCATAATTGGGGTCATAATAGCCAATGTCAGAAGTACAACTGAAGTTGTGATCATTTTACAATTTTGACCTTAAACCCTAACTACATAAAGGAGATCCATTGAAAAATAAGTGATTATGTTTGAAACTCTAGATCTATTTTTGGAAATATGTGTTTTGATGGAAAAGATGATGGCTCTAGTATTGAAGAATACGTAAAAAAAAATAAAGTCATCTTCAGGGAAATTGTGGCGATCTTGGATAGGGATGAATTTAAAGGATGATGCTTGCACATGGTGGGATGGAGTTAAATCTAAAGAGATGAAGGAAATTTCGAATGAAACATATGAACAAGTTTTTTTAGATAGATGGTCTCATGTTCTGAAGAAGGATAAGAAGAGAAATAGGGATTTATTTTCATGTGACAATTTCATATTACAGATTCATGGATGTATTCAATAAGAGAATATTATTATTCATATTAACCCTAGTTGCAAGAATAATTTCATCAATGTTAATTTGGATAAACTATTTTAAGTTCCTAGAAATAATATTCAAATTATACAAGTTGAGGATGACCATGTTCAAACTTTTAAATATTTCAAGATTACCATGGATAACTATTTGTTGCATTCAAAATTTCATGCTATAGTTATGGATAATGTGGATATGGTTTTAGGATAACCTTGGATGGACTCGGTTGCTATAGTTCATATTTATGTCAAAATTAATTTTTTGAATCTATGGTATAAGAAAAAGAAAATTACATTGTAAGAAATTTCTCTTACTAAGTAAGCAGGGCTCAAGGGGGCGGTGGAGGAATTTCTAGATGAGAAACAAAATACAGTACCTGATGAAACATCAGATGAAGAGTTTAAGATTGAATCCGAAGAAGATCATGTAGAAACACTGGAATAAAATCTATAGGAAGGGAATAAACATGAAGAAGAAACTACATAACCACATGTTGAAGAGTCAAAGAAGAATCGATATTTAAGGTTGTTTTATATCACCACCCACACAAGCTAGAGAAACAGTAATCATCAAGTAAATGGCATGAGAATAAAAAAAATCATGATGGATCAACCTAGAACTAGAGAGGAAACCAATATGGCTTCACCTGGAGGAATAAAAGAGATGCATGGAGATATTGGAGAAACATAAGGAAGATTTGGATCCCAGGAAGAAACCCAAATCACAACTTCTCCAATAGATATTGATGGTATTCATGAGCCTGTTTCTGTTCTCTTCTTTATGGAAACAATATTGTCTCTGGTGCCATTATTCCTAGATCTGCAGCTATCAGTTTTCACTTCTATCCCATATGGGAAGTAGCTTCCCTCGATGAATGGAAATACAACATGGGTCCTTATGAGCTAATCATTCTACAGTTTCTACTTGGTGTATCTTGCTAAATGGGTCATGAGTGGGAGCTTAGCTTCTGTATAGGTATGTGTCCTATGATTGTTGTTGCATACTCAGCTCTTGTTGTAGCTACTACTGTCATTTTATTGATCTACCCTATTGGTCAAGGAAGTTTCTCTAATGGTATGCCTTTAGGATCTCTTGTACTTTCAATTTCATGTTTGTATTCTAGGTCGAGGAAAATCCATAGTTGGAATCCATTTCTACATTTCAGTAGGATGGATGGATGCTCATGCATGGTACTAGTTGATTACATTGCATAGTAGGTCATATTATATGTCTTCTTCCCATGTTTTGAGGAAGAAACATTCCAAGGGGGATGGAATGTAATGTATAGAGGGAGGATAATATGGGGTAATATGAGGTACCTATGGAGGTACCCAAGGGGATAATGAATGTAATGTGGCCATAATATTGGAATAGACCCACTATGTAATTAAAAGGAAATTATACAATAATAAGGGGTGTTTTATATAAGACCCCTAGGAATACTCATGATAAATTATAAATACAAATGAGTATCATTGTTTTGGATATGTGTTCAATTGTATTTTCTTGTATCAATCATGGCTTGTGGAGTGATTCCTTCCATAAGGAGTATTTGATGGTGTTACCCTACTTCAGGTTTCTTCTCTCTATATTATTTTTGTTGTTCATGGTGAATGCTTTGGTATCTTTGTTGGTTATGGTTTAGTCCTGAAGTTTACTGGTGGATTATCTCTTCTATCCTTGAATTTTTACTCCAAAGTGCTACCCCAATGTAAATCATAACAAAACTTGTGGATAATCATTTCTACTTGTCTCTTCTTTCTTCTCTTTCACTATGGATGACTTATGTGCCTTATTTTGGAGATGATATTTTGGGTTCTTTAAAGTTTTGATGGATTATTTCATAACTAGGGTTTCATGGTGATCATTGATTTATCTAATAATTTCCCTTCTTAAGTATCTATTGATTTATTTATTGGATGTATTAAGTGAATATTTTATCAAAGTGGTGATATTTCATGTTATGTTGTATTTTTCTTGAATAAACCTTGTCTTGAAACCCTAGAAAGGTTTATAGTGGACTACCTTCCCTTGGAAATCATCTTGTTGAAGATTGTTAAAGGAAACAATGATATTTATAGGGTTTGTAGTGGACTACCCTAGTTGTATTCTTGTAGGATAACATACTATGGTTTGTAGTGGACTACCCTAGGGTTTTACCCAAGATCCATATTGATATCATATTTCAAAGGTTCTTAGAAGAAAAGGGATGGTGTCTTAGGGTTTGAAGTGGACTACCTTAATTTTCCATTCTAAAGGATAAATACCTAGTTTTTGTAGTGGAATGCCCTAGGGTTTTACTCTTAAGTCTTTCTTTCACCTTTTGTCTCCAAGAAAGTGCATGATTTGACTCCATATGCCCAACAAAACAAGACAACACTAGTATGTCTCCCTTATTCCAAATTGTAAACCCTAATTTCCTCTCTCCTTTGTTGGTTTATGGTTAGATATTTAGGGTTTGTTATAATTTACCTCCAATTTCCAACCATGTTTTAACTTAGAATCTAGGGTTTATTGGAATCTTTCACCTTGGGATACACCTTGACATCATTTATTACATTGTTTTTATAATTTTCAGCCTTCTAGGGCTTGACGTCTTGGATATTTTAGGGTTTATTCATGTCATTTACATTTTAGTAAGTGATTTTTACTAAACCCTAGTTTTAACTTGCATTTTCATCCCTATTTTATTGGATGATTGACTTATTTCAAGGGATGATTTATTTTTTTGTTGTAACTTGACATATTACTGAAGCAATCATCTTTAAATACAAGTTTTATGACATTTATAGCTTTCTTTTTGATTTGTAGTATTAGTGGAATTTATTTTACTTAGTTTGAGTTGGTAAACGTCATTATTTGTCCAAGATACTTTACATATGAAATCCATAGAAATTTCTTTGTTAAAACACCTTGTTCTTTCCTTGATAAACTTAACCTAGAGGTGGTATGATTGAGTGACCAATATAGGAGGCCATGGACTTGATCCAATATTTCTATATGATTCATTGAGGTTTCTAGGAAAGACTCCTTTGTGTTGGATTTCATCCTTCACTAAAATGAGGGAAGCAATTGCTAAGGTGACAATGGAAAATAATTTTGATGTTACACTTGTCTTTCATCTTGTGAATTTTTTTTCACAAGTAATAGATCTTGTGATAACACTTTTGTTTCGTTGCTAGGGAGAATTGAATCATTCTTCTTGGAAATCTGAAGTCTATGCTTGGAAATTATTTTGATGAGTATACATCAAATCCTAACATAGTGTGTTCATATTGCTACTCCATTGAGGGGAAATCCATTTTCTCTATGAAAATATCGATGATCCTTGTCTAGTAAGCTCAATTGGAAACTCCACATAACCCAAGTGTTGAAAACACTAATTCTAGACCTAATAGAATCTTTTATAATCCTACCAATGTCTACAAGAGGAGACCTCCTCATAATTACCTTGTAGTAAAATCATTATTTGGTCATATAATCCCTTTATATCCAATGTATTTACAACCATGGGTTACCAATTCCTTCAAGTGTTTATACATGTCTAGAATCCAAGGGTACCCTCATCTTATGCCTGGAAATTCTGATAAGTAGTTTCCCAAATTTCCTTGTAATAATGTCATCTCTTTTGAAGATCATATAGATACATTTTATGCATGTTTTCAAAACCATCCTCTTATTAATTATGGTGAATATGTAGTCATGAAACTCTGTATTTCCTCTCTATTAGAAAATAGAATAAAGTGGTAAAATAACCTTCCTGATAATAATATTAAGAATTGGAAATATTTTCATGATACCTTTATGAAAAGGTATGGAAAGAAAAAGGATGGTAGGATGTTGTTAGTAGAATTTAATGAGATAAAAAATACGGATAATGAGTCGATAAAGGAATTTGATACAATATTTGAGAATTTACTAAAACGAATTGATGATGACATTAGTCCAAAGGATGGCACTTCCCTTATCTAATATACACATTCCTTTGAAGGTAAATTTGGATTTATGCTTAGGGACAAGTCTCCAAAGACCCTTGTAGAAGCATAATAACATGTTGCTAATATTGAGGAGAACCTCTTGGCTTCTAAGGTAGACTCTTTTCCTATCCCTCATGTAAAATTTGATACCAAACCTAGGACTTTGAAAAATGTTTGTTGGCGCAATTATATGTTCAATAAATTGCAATCATTTAATATGTCAATACGATTTCGTAATCAATAGAGTTGATGTATTGTATGTACCAATAACATATAATTGTCTATGCTTACTAAGAATAGTCTATGTAAGAAAACACTTCCGAAACTAAATAGTCTATTTTCACACCTTTCAAATAACACTCCACACACAATTCAAAATTCAGAAAGAAAAACTAATCAACAAACATATAATCTAAAATTCTTGCTCAGGAGATGGATTTGTTCATTGTTGTCTCATGAAATATAAAGATGAAATATAATTCTATGTCCCGGGACAACCACACAAACAACAATTAACACTCTAGAAACATAATCAAGATTAAAATAATTACCATGCAAGGTAAAACACTCCATTATAAGTGCATGTATGGTGAGAGACGGAGGTATTAATTGTGCATGTGTCTGCAAAGTGTAACCTAATAAATTCTGGAAAATAAAGCTAAGTATGGTGGAATTCTCCATTACAGGCTCATGTATGGTGAAATATGGAGATCCAACATGTCCTTAGATTTGTAGAATGAAAACAAACACTACATCATTTGTCTAGACAAAAAATTAAAGCACTTAAATTGAATAATTGTTCTCGCATACTCACACAAAGATGTCAAATCATTACTCAGAAATCATGACACTCAGAGATATCACATTACACACACAACTCTCTCTTACTCAAAATCACCACACATCTATGTGACCTGCTACCAAATGCATCACTGAAACATAATAGAGAAGGAATTAAATAATGTAATCAAACATGAAATTACTCTGTTCACACACACAGAAAATCAGAATCATATTCACAATTAATTACAAAGAGACTTACCTTAGTTGGGTGGGTGGGACCTTGTCGTATCAACAAGGAATCTCTTAAGAAAAACTTATAGTAGAGAAGATGTAAATGCACACATATAATCCATAAAAAAAGGTTATATCATTACTTCAGAAAAAGGGAGGTACAATCCACAGTTGTTCCATAACCAAACTTACAACATAACTATGCTTTATTTTTATCTCTATATATACTATCATCTACAAGGATCTCTCTTTAAAGAGAAGCAACCATTACAATCCAAGTCTGAAGATAACATCAAATATGTGTATAATTATTACGATTGGATGATACAACGATTTTTAAGGAAACGATTTCATCCTCATGACACAAAGTGCATGAGTGATGAAATGTATTGTGACCTCCAATGAACAGAGAATGTTCGAACCAACAAATTCCTTGGACTCATCGAGAACAAGCTCGTTCCAATAACCAAGCCTGGAAATTCAAAACGGGTACCAGACGCGCACAACTTCATAACTTGGTACTGGGCACACAGATTCATACAAGTCAGAACCAGATAATCGTAAAAATCAATACCACACACACACAGGCATAAAAGTCGATATTGGATGAGCGTAACAATAAGTACCAGACTATCTCAACAATAGGTACATGACAATCTCAACAACGAGTTCTAGACAATCTCAGCAATAGGAACTGTTGTCATGAAGTCTGATTGAACCATCAAAAGTAATTAGAAAGTTTTTGAACATCAAATATTCAATCCTAATTATTAATAAATCACCATAAATTATGATTAAACATCAGTTACCTCATAGGTATGCAATAATTGTTTAAAGGACATGTCTGATGACGAAAATAGGCAGAGAGTGCATCGGTATTAGGAAAAAATGGTCAGGATATGGGAAATATAAGGCCATTGGAGGTGACAAAAAGGAGGATCAAAATCCCCCCCATGCCTAATTCATTGCATGCCCTCATGTAAAACTGTTGAATCGGTCCTAAAAATTTCAAAAATGGTGTTGATCCTCTACCTTTCTTGAACATTAGCTACATGGTTTTAGGATATCCATCCCTGAAGCCTCATCCTTGAGCTCCCTCTTAATCACTCATGTATATTGTACTAGGAACAAAACTTTGTTCATCTTGGAAGAGACCTCCTCAGTCTTTCCCTGTATTCTACAGTTATTCTCCTTCAGTTGTGAATTCTCTTTCTTGATATTCCTATCCAACACTTTATACTCCTATATTTATTTCTTCAACTCTTCATTATGTTTTATAATATTTTAAACTTTTAATTCCAACTGATGTTCGGTTAGAGAGTTGACTGGTTCATGTGTTTCTTTCTTATTTATCTCTTCCCTAACTTCAACTTCTCTCCTTAAGTCCTTTAGTGTTTTTTTCACTAATTCCTCTTCTTCACTAATAGTCGCCACATACATCTTTTCTTACTTTGGTGAAGTTGGAATGTCCACTGGATCTTCTGCAAAAGAAGGGACATGAAGAACTAGCCCCTGTTTAACCATACTTTGAGTGGTTATTCGTCGTGGACCTGGGACTTCCTCGGGTGTGCTAATGGGAACATGAATTTCCTATTTAAACAATCTTCTCCTCTTTGTTTTAGGCTCAGAACTAGGTACTGGAATTTTCTTGTCCCATGCCTTGTTTATTTTTCCTCTAGAGAACTTAGGTGGGGAGAAGGGAACTTGTTTTGCTTGTGCACTCCTTGTATTTCTACTAGGGGGCTTGGATGTAGGGGCTGGAACTTGTTCCTCTGGTGTACTCCTAGCCTTCCTACTAGAGGATTGTGCTAGAATAATCCCTTCATTGACTCTAAATTTCCTCTTGCTTTTGACTCTCAATTCAAGATTCTTTTCTTCTTCTCCAACTTTTTCTTTAGGAACTTTAACAATTAATTCTGGAGTATTCTCTACAATTTCCCCAACCTATTCCCGAGGTATTTCAAGAACTCCTTCTAGAATACTTTCTGTAATTTCCCTAGCCTGCTCGTGAGGTACTTCAACAATTACCTCAGGGATAATGTTTGAAATCTTCCCAGCATCACTCCCAGACCTTTGTTTCTTCCTCTTTCTCGCACTTATTTGTGTTTTACTTTTCGTAAAAATGACTGGTCAACTTTTCTTGATGTTGGATGATTGTTCCACTATAGGTGTAGGTTGTTCTTATAAAACTATTGTCTTCCCTTTTTCCAATTTACTTACATATTGTGGTAATATAGGGGCAACAGGATTGATTTTATTACTAGATTTATGTCCTTTCTTTCTGTTATCTCCCTTCTTCCTGTATGACCCTTTACTATGTTCCCCTATTACACTCCTTTCTATAGATTTAGAAATCTCGGGAGCAAATTTTTATGTGAGGAATTTATTCCAACTACTGTCTCATTTTATGAATTCATGGAAAACCAAGAGTTTCATCAGCCCATGGTGGTAAAGACTGGTTTTAGGTTTCTTGTATGCAGACTTAACACCCCTCACCATCTTGTTCAAACTCATCCACAGGAAATGAGGAAGGTCTATGTGTGGGCCTCCTTCAAAATTCAATAAAAAACTTAAATGATAAATAAAGTTTATGGCATACCTCCCTTTGCAAGTTAAAAAATTATGTAAGAAGACAAGCATTGTACAATATTCATCTTTGATCGATCCTCTAGAGATACCTTTCGTCAAATATGGGTCCAGGTCCTCGGGTTTCAATTTTTTTTTATAGATGCCCCTGTCCACGATGATGCCTTGAAATACTTCTCCCCAGTGAAAGGTAACTCAGTCTCCTATGATATGGTATCCTCAATAATTGTTAGTTTTAGGTCCCCCAACTAGATTCTTTCTCCATCATAACTCTGGACGAAGGCACGAGATACCCCCTCATGATGTCCTCTAAATTTTTCTAAGAAGGGAACCCAACCAACCTTTTCAAATTTTTCTTTGCAAGCTTGATACTCATTCGTTTCTCTATATAGATGAAACTCTGGTTCGTGCCTGTCAACCCCCATGTCATCTTAAAGACGAGTTTTAAAACAAGTATGGGTAATGGAATTTAGGCGAGGGTTTGGTACTGGACGTAAAATTATGAGAACAGGTTTATGGATGCAGAGTAACAAGATAGTAGGAGCGAATAAAGTGGTGTATAATAGAAAAATGGTTAATTAATGCTCATTTGGATGGTGAAGCTATCTAGAAGAGCGTATATAATGAAAACAAGAGGACAATGGTCAATGCTTTGAAATTATAGCAAGGTAAGGAAGAAGTCAGAAATCATGCCTAAGGATTATGTTCACGAATAAGGTGACGATCATATCCACAAGTAGCGTCACATCCCATTCTTACCAGTTTCCGTAATGATTACGATGAATGTGGGTGATGTGACCAAAATTCACCATTGGGTAGCATTCGACGTTATAAGTTTGAAAAACATGAGTTCATAGAAGGTGTTATAATCATAGTTTTTTCATCATACAGACGAGAATTTTTGACAATATATGACAAACTGGACGATCACCTTATGAAGAGATTCGTGTACATTATCATTGATTTTGAAGCAAGGGGAATCATGAAGAACTTCAGAAAATAATGATATGGACGTTTAGTAACTCAAAATAACAAGGGAATATGAGGGTAACCATATGTAAAATGAAAAATTCATGTGATTTGTAATAAAAAGGAATAAACATAAAGTCTATACCTCTATTACCTGGAATGCATTCGATCCATTAAATAAATATCAAATGTAGAGAAATGTTACCCGAATCTGCTCATCAATATTAGAACACAAACTCAGTACTAGATCAACACAAACATATCGTTTTAGTACCATACGAGTATAGAGGATTTTTCAGTATCGGGCCAACAAAGAGAATCGGTTTAGTACTGGACCAATGCAGAGAGATTTTTCAGTATTGGACCAACATAAAGAATTTTTTTAGTACCAGACCAACACAGAGAAGTTTTGCAGTACTAGACCAACATAAAGAAACTTTTCCAGTACCGGATGAACTTTGGAAAAGTACTTGGAATCATGTAGTTTTTTTCTTCGTGTCTAAAATTTTTCAATGGTCAAGATAAAGTAGAGTTTGGTACTCACTAATGTTGTATATGGATTTGTTCCTCTGAATGAATCATGTTGAAAAGTTATAAACAACACACTTGTATAGGAAAATCAGAATGGAATTTTGAAAATGCAGAGGAAGTATCATAAAATGAGGCAAAAGATCCAATGATTGGGCTCCAAGATCTGTAACAAGAAGGTGAATGTAGCTAGACATCCTCCTGTAGAGGTGCATAAACCTCCTCTTTTTGGAACCAAGTAAATCACTGCTTTTATTGCCACTTCCATTTTATTGGAAACAAGAACCTAACTACCACTATCTTGTAGATTTTTCTCGATCCTAGATCAATTAATGCTCGTCGGTGTTTTCAATTTTTAGGAGTCTAAAAAACTTAAAGAAAAATACTTATACTGTCTTGTGGTTTTTTCTTGAGCCCAGATCAATTAATGCTTGTCGATGTTTTCAATTTTTAGGATTCTGAAAAAATTAAAGAAAACTCCTTATACTGTCCTATGGATTTTTCTCAAGCCTAGATCAATTAATGCTCCCCAGTGTTTTCAATTTTTAGGAGTCTAAAAAACTTAAAGAAAAATCCATTTGGCTCCTTTCCCACGAGTAATCTACCAGGGTTGGCTATGAGAATAAACTCACCTCTGACATATGTCCCCCTTATTGCTTATCTACATGAGAACACAATTAGATTATTCCTTTGTTAGTAACACCAAATATCACTATCTAACACACACCTATATACATATATGTACAAAGTTAAATAAAATCACACAACAAAAAATTATAGTGGTGGTTGAGCAGGAGGAGAACCCCTCTTGCTTACCAATTGCATTTCATAATTTTGAAGAACTTGTTTGATAAAATCCTCTTTAGACAAAGGCTTGTGATAGACTTTCAATTGATGCCCATTTACAACAAAGGAGGTTTGATATTCATCAATAGTATTTATCTTAATTGAACCATTATCATAAATTGTGTCTACTTCATAGGATCCCAGCCATCGAGTGGAAAATTTACCTTTGAAACTATTAAACCTGTTAGCCCTAGAAAGTCATCCTCTCAAGTGAATCTTTTGACCAAAATTTGGTCATGTCAAATAAAGTTTATAGGTGACTAAATGGTCATCTAGGGTTTATGTCCTAAGTTTTATTGCTAAAGTCAATTCATATATATCCTAAGGGTGATTCACAAGTTGTAAGAGTCACTCATGGTCCATAATGACCCATCATTACACATCAGATCATAACTTGACCTTTTATTTGTCATTTTTCTCCATGATGACAAGTTTGTAGCGCAAACAACTATTTTTCCATTGTGTGCACTACCAACTTGGGAGGATGCCATGTTTTATGATTTAAGGTCTTTTCAAGTGGTAAAAGTACATCAAACAAGTTTCTAGACACTCTAAATCCATCATCAAGCTTTTAAATTCTCCTCCAAAGCTTCAAACCACCATCAAAGAAGTATTGTTAAGGTTTTCTTGGAAACCAAGGAAGTTTTGTCTTTAAGGGTTTGACAAGATCCAGATAAAGGTGTAGGTGATAGAAGTATTCCAGACTTCCTTCATCAGTTTTGCAGTGGTAAAATATGTATGTGCCATTATCAAAAAGCTTCATTTTTTATCTCAAACATCTGAAGTCTCATGAATGTTCATTTGATCTACATTATGAAAGGAAGATATTAATGCATTATTACTGATATTAAGCCTGAGTAATCTAAGTAAAGATCAAGCAACTAAAATAGTATGTGCTCCATTTAAATAATCCTTCCAAGCTACATTTTCATATCCCTTGCATGCCACTCTAAATCACTTGAAGTGACATTGTGGCATAAACTCTAATTGTGAATAATTATGCAAGAGAGAACCTAAATGATAAAAAATTGATATGACATAGCATATGGCATGTTATATTATATTATATAAGGTCTAAATAAGCCTCTCTCAGCGTTCAGTTCACTTGTATATTCATTTTTAATGAATAAAGGTTAAAAAGATCATCTACAAAAAAGTTGGTAGAGCAAATTGTGTTTTTCCTGTGTATTGCACTACCAACTCTTCAAACTTTCAACATGGATGAAATTTGGTCAAAATTTAACTTGGAAAGAGGATTTTTGGGTCAAGATGGCCACAAATATTTGAAGATAATATCATCCCCCATCAAATCATCCAGGTGTAACTTCGTTTCCTCAATGGAAACATTCTAGGGATCAAATCCTAGATTGTAGGAATATGACTAGATTTTGGAAATCTGTGTTTTCCTGTTTTAGTCACTTTATTTGGACATAGATTCTGACAATATGGAAATGTATTTTTGGAAAATGAGAGAGTTTTTTCACAAAAATGATCTCCTATTAAAAAACCTCTCTATGTTTTCCAAAATATGTTTTTATTCGAGATATATAAGTCAATATTTGAGCAGCCTATTTCTAGAAATTTTGTACTCTGTTTTTGCTAGCCACCTCACAAATTCGGATTTGAGTTGGATATCTTCAACAAACTAAAGATAGGTGAAGAGGTTATGAAATCCATATATTTTGGATCTATATGAGCATGTAATATCTGTATAAAGAGAACCACAGGGAGGAGCTAGGGGGTTTGATTTTGGAGAACTTTACACACTCTTTTATTGTAAAGACTTTGATATAT